>JBCAUG010349605.1:0-16913 GCA_038406175.1 Haplosyllis leylae
AGTCCTTATGGCAGGCCATTCCTGATTCACAGGGCACACTTCCACAGGTTCCTAATATAGAGTTCACTGTAAGTCCTTATGGCAGGCTATTCCTAGTTCATAGGGCTCACATCCACAGGTTCTTCCAATGAATTGTTTTGCCTTTTGTCCATAGACAAACCTTGTTATGGTCAGACTTGACCAAATACTTAAAGTACCACAAGTTTGTACTGTTTACAGTCAGAGAGCTACATGAGAAGTTCTTAGCTGCTTCTTCTCCACACTATACTTAAGAGTTGTGTAAAGATGCAGCTTCACTTTCTGTATGATTGCTTATAACCACTATTTATAACCACCCCTTTGATGGTTTAATAGACCTGTCAGTCTATTAAGACTGCTCATTTATAATTATTATGCTGAGGTTGCATGCAACTTGAGATTCTAGCCCCTTTCATTTTTAATATTACATTATTTTTTATCATCTAATTAGATGAATTTTCAAATTCAAAATAGGAAAAACTCAATTGAATTCCCTGTTTCACACCTTTGCAGATTTAGTGAATAGGGTTGTAGCGCGGCAGACCAGTCGGTGCTAATCGACGTCCTCTACTGTCGTGACGTACCGGTGTATCCTAACTGACAGAGTGAATTCAATTCTTGAACTTTGGCTTCAACACGGCAAAAGTTGAGACTGCTAAAGAAATTAGTCTCATTTGAGTAATAAGTTCATCAAGATTTAAAAACGTTCTAAGCAACGTTCAGATAAAAACAATGAACAACGATTTAACATATCTTTATTAACAAATGCGTGGATTATACACATAAATACATTTTTAATAAAGATTATTATGTTTGTGCACCCGCATTTAAGATAAATAAAAATACAATCCATATATTAGCACTGTGTGAATGTGCCAGTCGGATGCAATAAATTTAGTGTCCCTTCGTTTGTACTATGTATATTTGTTTTATATAGATTTTTGCGGGTGAAATTTTTCAAAGTCACAGACCACTTAGCTTGTTAAAAATGAGGATTGCTGGAAATTGTCTGAAACACCACGGAAATCTAAAATCTCAATTTAGGTAGGCGAGACTGTATTTTTGAAGTGTTGGAAATTGCCCACTGCATTCAGAAAACTTGACATCTCTAATTTTGGATTTGTCCCAAAAAGCCAGCATAAATCTCAGAAAAATAAATCAACTACAGAAGTCGTCACTGTGTTTCTCACTTAACCACCCTGAAGGAACTTCAGAAAATTCGGACTAAAACGGAAATGTCACTAATTTCTGACCTATTGAAGTCAATGGGTAGAATTTTTCTTGGATTTTTCCCTTGTAAAATCCACAAATATCTCAGACATCTGAGCATCCATTTTGAAAATGATTACAAAGATCTAGTTTGAAAGAATTGTGTAGTGGGCTTTTCTACCAGATAATATTTAAATGTAAATATGCAGGGAATCAAAGAAAATTAACATTTTGTGTGACCATCCCTTTTTTGCCAATCACTAATTTCTGACAACTGCATACAAACTGGTTTAAAGCAGTTCAAACTGGTTTTATCAATACACTAATTTCTGACTCTCCTAATGTTACTATTGCAAATCCCATTGAAGTCAATTATTTTTGACACTCAGTTGGAAATTAGTGAAGAAAGTTTAAGTTGTCAGAATTACTGATTGGACATTATTCAGAAATTTTTTACCATGAGCTTGTTTTTATCATTTCTAACCTACTTCTAAATTGAAAACTTGAAAAATGGCTACATCACTTGGATCACAAGACTAATATGCATTTTTATTGCAAAAATTACTTTTGTAAGGTCAGCAGTAGAGGCTGCACCATTCAAAATCTAAAATCCCCATAGCCTTCCATTGTAAAGCCTTTGTCAGAAATTAGTGATACTGCCGTTTTCGTCTGAATTTTCTGAAGTTCCTTCAGGGTGTATTGGGTCAAATCTTGGTTATAACCCCAAACAGCATTTTATTCTGCGCAAGTTGTTTCGTACAGACAATAGCATAGGACATGCTGATGTTCTGTCCCAATAAAATTGTCCCCGTAATGTTAAAAAGCCGTAATCAATTGATCTTACTCTGCTTAATGGTATAATAGGAAGTAACTGAGGCTCATTTAGACGACATAATGAACACAAGCAGCTATCAAAACATTTAGATAGAATTGGTAATGGAAGTAGAAGATTACGAAGGCATATGATGTCCTTTCATGACGTGCGTGTTAAATTGGGGTTTCGCATGAACGTGTCATTACTTTGTTATGTATACTGCAATCCTTACATGAAAGAAAGTATCAAAGCAAAAGTAGCTAAGCTACTAATGCAATTTTTGTAAACGATCCAACGATGAGGATACGAATTATTAATAGTTTTGATAAACTGCAAAGAATATTTTCCTGTTCAGATTGCAACACAGAGTTTTGACCGAATTACTGTTGTGGTCCAGAGGTTTATTGTGATGAGACCAAATGTCACATAAACGGTTACAATGCCATTGCCTAGAACACGACAGATGCTGGTTTGATTAACAACGGATCACAAACCATTTTCTCTTTGCTACCTAGATACTGGATCCACAAAGACACACGAGTCCTTATGTATGCGTGATGGCTTGCTATGACGTCACGAGGCCTGAAGCATTGATCATCGTTTAAAGCTATGATGCACTACTCTCATAATCCAGAAAAAGATATGGGGAAAACCAAGATAGATCTATGTAGAATACTTTGCCTCTCTAAATAACACCTGAAGCAGCGAATCATGGTCCATTGGTCTCTCAAAGAAATTCCTTTTTGGATTCCTTCATTGAATTTGCTGATTATCTTCCATTCAACAACACTAGAATTGTTTCAGTTTCAATTTCCGAAGATAAACTACTCAAATAGGCCTTCTAATTGTAGCCTATATGTTGGTACAGTGCAGAAAAATTTCAGTGTCGATGTTCCTATTGAAACTACTCTGAAGTGCATAGACATATTATTCTTTAAATTTTTCTTGTGACAATTTCTACAAATGCTGACTGATTAACGCTTACGTTTTATAACAACTATATTAGCAACATTTCTAAGAAGTTGTAGCAAGATTCAAACAAAAACACCTTCAAAGGCTCAAATTAGGAATCTAATGCTTTCTCTTTGTATACACCATCATTCTCATCAAAGCTGAATTAACTTTAATCTAAATTTAGTTTTGACAAAACAATTATCCACGAGTATCTAAATTTATTAAATGTTTGTTACACAAGGGATTTGATTCAAAGATCTGAAGAAGTAATTCATTTCCCGCGCCATATCTACGACCATTTCGTTCCTCAGATCTGTCTCCATTAGCTATCATTTCACCCCGTTAACACAAAGTTGATGGATTCAAGAAAAGACGCGACGGAAGGAATAGTCGTATTTGATGTTTAGCAGTTCCGCCGTTGATTCCGCGAATTGAAGTGTAAGTTTGTGTAAGTTTAATGTTTCTTTAATAATAACTCAACTCAATTCCAAATTAGAAACACTGTTTGTGCCGTTTATTCACTTGAAATGATATTCATATTAAAAAGTTAGAAAGTCTGGTTGTTAGGTGTTACACTGATAAACAGTTCCAAGTTCATCAAAGATCTCTTCATGCCAGTCAAAGTGTCTCAATTCAGTTTTTCTCTAATTGGACAAATTAGACCTAAACTCTTTAATCCTTGGTCCTACTTGATTGACAGCAACAAACTGTAGACTGTATTGCTGGTTTTTAAGACAAAACAAAAACATCTAATAAGGTCGAAAAAACATTGAATGGGTAACTTAAAGTAATATTTTCATCAATATCATTTAACAGCACTTTCTCCTTGATAATTTCAACCTTCAATATTGAAAAGAGGTTTTGGTAGAGGTATGCTTAATCCATTGTTTTCTTTATAATGCAATGACCATATTATCTTAAAATCATCAAACCTAATTAGTACCTCATGATTAAGCAAAAGAAAGTTCATTGACAATTTATTTCACATCAGAAACCTTGTTTCTCAAAAATAACTACACCACTTTTATAAGCCACTCTCCAATGCTAAGTCTATTGAGAAAGTTCTTAAAACTGTTACCTACGGGTTCACACCCTATCATAAATAATAGACTTTCAGCTGTTACCTCAGACATATCATTCATAATAATCACTCCCTGTCGATCCTCAACTATTACATTAGGTACAGCTTCAAGACAATGTCAGTTAAGGTTTGTTCACACACTGCAACATTGAATGTGAATGCGATTATCGCACAAGTACACTGCTCTCTTTCGGGGTATTCACATGGTGCGACAGTACCAATGACTTCGTCTCAGAATAGGTTGTATGGATATCAATGAAAGTTTTCAAACAAGAAAGAGTTTTGTCGCAGTCGCTGTCGCCCCTTGTAAATAAGCCTTCAAAGACTGATGGAAAGTATTTTATCAAAAATAAAGTGCCCTAGGCGTCAGAAGTTTTTAAATTGAGAGGAATCTGTTCATGGCATCCTCAGCAGAAAGGAATTCTTGGATGTGTCTATTTTAATGTCGCTGCGAAAACTTGTTTTCAGATCTACTATTGAAAACCAAACACAGTGCCATCTGGAAAATCTAAGATTTTTAGATGATATCATTAAACGATTTATTTGCCATGGTTTGAAACATTATTTTCAGGTTCTATGCCACAGCACGTATCTATTTCTCTGATGATGACAGTCTTCCACGGTCTTGTGTCGTACTTTTACACGTCCAAATAGTCCAAATGATATCAGAGGTTTATGAATCAATGCTGTCTGGAAGACCAGTCTACACTGACGCCAACTTGTACTATGCTCCTTGTACGTCTAGATTATAAGTACACATAAAACTCCACAAAACTTCCGCAAAATTCAGACCCAGCGTAATTTTAAAAAACATGATCGAATTTCTGCCGGGCGAACGGTAGTAACAAGGAATCATTAAGGAGTCTGACATTATCCAAACTTTACACCCAAGAACCCGATACCTGTCATGAACCGGACATATTCATCAAGTAAAATGAGTTGATGGATGGATCGTGTGAAACAGGAAAGTGAAACTGACGGCCATTAATTCACTTTTATGTTTGGATTAATGAATCCTCAAACGTTGAAACACAATTTGCAAACCAGGTACCTGCCGAGTGAAACAGGGTTCGTTTCATACATTCTACGACATAAGTTTATTCTTGTGACGTAAGCAAGGTCAGTGATACGACATCAAAGACGAGTACATACGAAAGGATGTCGGTCGAAATGAGTTGGTGATAAACCGAGTTTTTTCCATTTGAGCTCTGACTGGACTTATCAGTAGGCCTAAAACCCAATGCAAAAAAAGAGTAAAAACTGTCAAGATATGAAAAATCATAAATGCGATAAAAATTACGTCACTCAAATGTTGTTTTCTTTACATTTGTTTCTGTAATGGACAATGCACATGGTGAGCAGGGACGTGCCCCCCTCTGGGTCCAACTTCTTTCATTTTCATACGCTTTTTAGGAAAGATTTGGCCAAATAATAGGTTGGCGACCCCACCTACGGCTCGCATCCGAAGGAAGGGGAGTGACTGTTTTCACAGGTGTGTGTCTGTCAACAGGGGGGTACTCCATGGTCTCTAGTCCCAAGTCCCTTCCCTGGCCTCTGGTCTATGTCCTTTCTGGTAGGTACCCCAGTCCTGTCACTGGTTCTTCTCATGAGATTACCCAAGCCTAGCACAGGAAGTACAGGACAGGATGGGGGTACCCCCCCCTACCGCAATTGAGGGGGCGGGCGGTATACCTCTTGCGTTCACGCAGGAGGACTTTCTTGTGTTAAAATACTGATTATTCTGGATTTTTTGTATCGTGTACAACCTAGTACGTTACACGGTTATTTTATATTAAATCTCTTTTCCCTGGCTAAGGTGGAGGTTAAGATGGTTGTTTTGTGTCTCAATTCACTCGTATTCTGTCAATTTAACAGATTCGACGAGCATGTTGTTTGAATTGAGGAAACTCGATTGTGCGTAGATCTGTGCTCACACATTCAAAATGAAAATCAAAACCAGCACCAGAAATGGCTTTTGTACAAATTATAGTATCAATCAAATTTGTGTCATTTACTCATTTACCTATGAAGCAGGGGAATTCTAAATGAGAGAAAATGAAAATACATCAAAGCAACTTTTTGCTTCCAATTTGACCGGAATCTGTTGGTATCGAAAGTTGGTTTGGATATTCCCTGTGACGCAGGGTGTTCTTCACTGACTGGTGTGCATGTGAAAATTAGCTTGGTGGTAATATGTGTTTATGCAAAAAAATAGTGTTGTTTACTTAACCCTTCAAAACCTCATTCTCATTGAAAACAGATTCATAACATGTTCACGCCTACCGGTGGATAACTCATAAATATACATGTAATTAGGCAATTAGGCACGGAATTACATATTAATTGAATATCGAGAGAAGGCTACTTTTCAATGTCCGAACTTATGTAATGACAATATATTGTAATTAAGTGTCTGTCATAAAAATTCCTAGCCGATTTGCCAAGTAACAATGGGAAACCTTGCGAAGATAATTAGTCGCATGGAGTTCACAAAATAACTTACGTCATGTTGGACATCGCTGTGAACTCTGAACACCCTCCAAAGCTGTGACCTGAGTACTTCGTATCTAATCTCTACAGGTGGTACTTATTCATACAATTCGTGCACTCTCAGATATTGAAACGTCCACACGGTATTTATTAATGTAAATTGCAAATCAGTAAATCTTCAACTACCAAATATCATTTCACTGACACCTTCGCAAAAACGTGTTTTCTTCATTTTAATGCTTTCCTGTGTTCAAGCATGCACGATTGTCGAAGTAACAGTAAATGCATAAAATTGTCAGTGTTCTATGAAAATTAACCCCAGAGCAAAGTGAGAGAGGTTAAATTACATGGAACACTTACAACAAATGCCTTAATTGAATTATGTCAAGTATTGGAGGTAATGGAACTTTTATTTTCTCAATTTAAAAACTTTTAAGGGTCTCGTCCATTCATAATCACAAACAATTAAACTTGTGAATCATGAATTGATGAGACCTTTAAAAGTTTTAAATAAGTTAATAACCACGGCCTTTGTTGATTCACAGAATTAATGAGTTCTCGACCTTTGGTCTCGAACAACATTAATTCTGTGAATCAACAAGGCCTAGGTTATTAACTATTACGAAATTTTTTGGAAAATGGTAGATCTATGTCAAACCGTACATACTATACCAAATGCTTGGATGATCCCAGTGATTGATAATTGTTGTAAAATATTTTAATAAAAGTTTGTGAATTTCAAAAATTTCAAAGTGAAGGTGCCATCACATGCTTTCTCAGCTACACTGATTCAATACATGAAAATTAATTAATGTGGGTTCTTAAATAGATTTCTTGGGTTTGTGAACTTTTTAAGCGACAATTTTTATTTTAATGTTAATGAGCAAATAAAGAAAAAATAATACATTTTTATTCATCTCTGTCTTGTTGTTTGAAGTAAGTGGGTGTGTGTAGTGTAAATGTGAAAAAGATATATGTTCAGATGATGATGATTTTGAAATGTAGAAAATTAATGCAATAATGTTAAATTTTTTGTGAGTGATATTAAGCATCTAAATTTATTTGAGTGATGTTGATGATTTGATGTAGAGTCTTATTCTAACATGACCTAACTTTATAAACATTTTGAGGGTTTTCAGTGAACATCACATATGACCTCAAAATTTACATCATTATGTATGAACTTCATTGTGTCAAAATATTTTTCTGTGAACCTCCTCCACAGTCCACTTTGTGATATTTGACATCTTTCACTCAATAGATGTGTTCAGTGAATATATTCACTGAATAAGGCAGGGAACTGCATGGGGAGAAAATGTTGTCTACGTTTTGGTCTTCACTCCAATCCATGTTATATGTGTACCTATCTATGGTACAAACAATGACCTCAGATGACTTGAAGGAAATATTTATGGATACAAAATTGCATGTTAGATCCCTTCTCTACTTGCCTCACTGCTTGCCTGACATCCTCGACATATAACCTATTACAAATCCTTTCCAGGGAAGTGGGGATTAGGGTACATCTTGTCAAGGTCCTTTCTGGGCAGATCCTGTCCAGGTCCTGTCTGGCTGGGGTGTAGGGTACCTACCAGGTGACCCCACCTAACCCCCCTACACTAGTCTGGGGAGGGGGAGGGAGAGGTGGATACCCTGGTTAAGTAACCCTATCCCTCCCCCTGCCTAGGTCTGGTCTGGTCGTCTGGGGAGGGGGAGGATAAGTGACCCTATCCTCTCCCCCTCTGGTCTGGCTTGATAAGGACATGGTCGATTTGCCTCACAATGTTAATGTGAGGCTGTCTTGTATTGAAAGTTTTTAAGGTATTTGATGAAAATCATATATGATCTCACAATTTACTTTTGTTATGTGTGAACCTCATTGTGTAAAGTTATTTTTAGAAACATCCACTGTAGTCCAGCTCTTTGAATTTTTGACATTAGACATCTTTTTCGTAGTGAATGTGTTCAGTGAATATGTGGTCACTAAATAAGGTAAGATACTGCATTGGAAGGACAAGATTAGATCTAGACCAGTAGACCAGCATCCATTTGTGGCATGGAGGGCTAAACATTGGATTCAATGTCAATTGGTGATTTGTAGATGACACTGCAGATCCAAAAATGAGTGAATTTGAGTGATTCAGTGAAGTTGTCAAATCTATCGTAATCATTTCAAATTTTGAGATTGCCCCACATTTTACTTATTTCTGAAACCAATTCTTAACTGATTGTCATGTAACACACAACATTTTGTAGGAGAGGTCCTAAGCTTTAAAGTGACGGGTATTATATTTAAATTGGTTAAAAGTTTACTTCAAAAATAAGTAAATAGAACCATAAAACATCTTTTAAACATGATCAAGTCATTCTAAGTAACTCTTATTGGACCTTTTTTGACCAAAATATTCCAAATTCACCATTTGTGAAACAAATGATTCTAATTCATTATTTCCACATCTTATTACAAGTTTCGGGTAAAAAAGTGCAAGAAACTCACCTTGGGAGCTCCCAATTAAATGGTTTCTTGTTTTTACAGGTTGGGCACGGTTAATTCGAACACGGTTAATTCGAAGTTCCACTTAATTCAAATTATATGCCCACACATTCTCTTCTTATTTAATGTTAAATTGCACTGTTAATTCGAATTCCTCCTATTTCGAAGGAAAACCTTGTCGACGAATCAGTTCGAATTAACCGTGCCCAACCTGTATATTGAATTCCCTTGGACCATGTTCAGTTCATTGTTTAACCTCCCAGCCCATTTACAACACATTCAATTTGTGCCTGAAGTAATGGTAAATTGACAATATTTGAGTTTGACATCACTTTACTAGAGAACTGTCAATTGCAAGAATCTTAAAATGTAGGTACTCTAATGTGTCCTTTACAAATCACTAATTGACATTGAATCCCCACCGTACCATAAACTGATGTTTTATCCACCAACGCCCCACATTGAAAATTACTGAAGCAGCCATAGCTTGGACAGTGTTTTAAAAAAAGCTCCTTAAGCAAAATATATTTTTACACCTTTGCACTAGTTTATGGCTCAACATTTCAAATAATCTTCATTTGAAAAATTTCTGAATTTTTTGACATTTCAAAATCAGCACTTAATGACCCAGCAGTCATATATTTAGAAGTCCAAAATAGGTCTTGTAGAGCATCCTAGGCTACAACTACAGAATGATTGTTGATCAAATATGTGAATGCTAAATATTTGTAAATATGTCAAAAAATTAAGATATTGGTTGTCTAAGGTGTCCCCTAAGTACATCACATTCCCAAAAAAAATTAGCCCATCACATAGCCCACCTAGGACAAAATCAAAATATGGAAGAGTTGTCACTTACCTGATTTTCTGATAAGTACTTAAATGGCCCTGGAGTCATCATAAATTAATACATTTCAAAAATTACCAAATTAGATCCTGGAATATGTCTCAAGGTGTCTTATGTCCAAATATGACAAATATTTTAAAAATATTCAAAAGAAAATGAACAAGGCGTTATTAGTGAGAAACAGATGATAAACTCTAAAGAGAATGTTGTTCAGATCCAATGGATAACAGTCCAACTGATAATGAAAAGAAGTGATTAGCTGAGTTATTTATCTACATGTGAGATACTTTGAAATGTGATAAGAACAGGAATGGAATTATGTAACAAATGTAAATTAAATTTCTAATATATGTTTTAAGTTGTTAAAGAAACAGAAATTAAAATGAGCAAAGAAACCTGTTTAATCAAATGGTATACAAAGTTGTTATAGAGTTTAACATTACTCACAAAAATGTGAGAAACATATACAATATATAAAAACCCCACGGTGATGTAAATATTTTGTGAATCAGTTGAAGGCCAAGGTCATTTTAAGGTTCAGATGTTCCGAAGACAAATGGTCGACTTACAGATGGAATAGATAGATAAAAGACGTGGTTAATTTTTGTGAATACGTGTGACAAAATGCGTAATGATGTGCACTGTCAATTTATTTTTTCTGGGTGAAATTTAGTTGGTTTTTTTTCGTAATACACTTCTACCTTTGCCTGTGTTCTTCAAACAACAATGTGGAAATTAATACGCCTTGTAGAGTCTTTTTCAAGTTTCTTAATATTCATCAAAGAGAAACTTTCTTATTAAACTAGATTATATATCAAAGAATGTGAGATAATTTAATTAAAGGCAGGTCTGTAGTGTCAACAAATTAAATTAATTACAGAATTCCTATGTGAAACATGAAGCAAAAATGGATGAACTGGTTACGAGACGTCATAACTAGAGACTGAGGAGAGTCAAATGAAGCACAGTTCACGAAGAGGAAAACAAATGTTTATGATACCAAACACGCATTTTTCGCACTGAACAGAAAACTGCTTGTTAATGTTTATTTAACAGAGGTTGTATGTCATTTACAAATTATGGTCTCTGAGCGACACACAATGTGTTTCCTCCCTTCAGCACAATTACGCTCCCAGACCTTGGCACATCCGACCATGAGTTAACCCCCAGTTTTCTTTCAACGGTAGAGATGTTGATCAAAGGGCCACTTCCATAAATTTTTAATCAACTAAAACCCGAAGCTGAGATTATTTCTATCATATATTTTAGTGTTTCCTCAGGATCTCACATCTTCAACTTTGGCTGGATTGTATAATAGGAGTTGTGCTCACAATTCGAGAGGATTGAACAATGCCTCAAATCTCAGAGTGCGTCATAAACTATAAAAACAAGATAGTTTTCTATCGAATTTCTCAAGAGTTTCCTTCAGATGAATTAGTAGTCCTTACGTCTGGTGTAGCCGTGTTAAACGTGATTATCGTCAGGAAGATCAAAGCTGAGAATCTCAGTAAGAGACATTACAAGTGATAAAGTTTACCTTCAAGTGTAATATTACAAAGCACTATGCATACAACGTCGGAAAATTATCGTTTCGCAAAAATTCAAAGGCATTAGAAAAGAGAAATTTAATGGTAGTAGAAATGGACTAAATTGAGCTCTTGAACAATTATCACCTCCCCTTTAAACAGCTTAACTCCTGGTTATTCTCGCAAAGTTCAGTAATGGCAAAAAAAAAAGAAAGAAACTAAGACATCACGTTACATTGCACCTGCAACTAATAAGGAAAGGTGTCGACCGTCACACTGGAGAAGCAATTTAGTGTCCTATTGGATGGAATGGGGAGTCTGCTTCATGCTCTCGCGTCCTGGTATATCTTCCTACAACTGCTTTTCTCTGTCACTAAACTGCGGTGCAACGAGGAAGTAGTAAAGGAACCTGGCCTGGCATTCTGGAAGCTAGTTGTGTGAGAGTGGAATAAATAGTGGAGGATAGGTTCAGGTAGGATTAAGTTTTTAATAGATTACAATTTCAAATCGATCTAAATTTTAGGAAAATTTCCTTTATTTTAAAAAAAAGTATGAATCAGTTGCATTTTGCACCAAAAGAATGAAAACCATTAGCTTTAAAAGCATTACATTTGTGAATCAAGTACAAACCAGATATTCCTATTAAATAAGATCACATTTTAACCTGCGCCTTCAAATAGTTAATTACACTGTATATGGACCAAGAATTGTCGGGTAAAATTATTCAAAAATTTACTGGCAAAATTAAATTATCAACTTAATCTCTAATTCGGTAAGTTAGATTTGATTAAAACCGGGCAATATTTTGAATGTATCAAGTTAATAAAATTAGTCTGTGACACTGATAAGATTTAAACCTGATTATCATGAAGTCAAATTAATACCGTATCTATATTCTCATGAGGTCTTTCCTTTATATCAAATTTCTATGTCATAAAATCCATGTCTAAAATATGGATTCGGGAATACATCTGTAATAATTATTTACCATTGTGTCCAATAAATCCTATACCAAATTGAGCTCTTTAACAATCCTCAAAACCAAAAATTTGTAGAAAGTTTGATATTGAAGGGACAATTTCAGCAATATTAGTAGGGTCTTGATTCTGACATTTGATACTTCTTAATTTAATGTGTATGTGTACATTTTGGTAAATCTACAATTGTCTATGATACGCCCATGGGTATTCACCTAACAGAACTAACATATTTTCGCTATTTGTTAGCTTCTACTGTATTGTTGTGTGGTCAACCATATAGTTTTATGTCGGCACCAAGATTTGACATCTAATCAATCATCTTTTATTTGTTTCCATTAAATGATGAACAAAACTTTTCGCCGAAACCAGAAAATAACCTTTTATTGTGGATAGTTCTACAATCGTCATTGATTTCATTCTAGTTTGTTTTCGCAATAATAGACAAAATATCCAAATGAATAAGTAAAGTCACCATGGGTGATGGCACAATGATTGGGTCTATATTTATTGAATCAACGTTTCACTTAGTATAATATAAATATGCCTTTCATTGTTCGAAAATAGCCGAAAATAAGTACTCTTCATCGTATACTTCCCAAGTGATGTCGGCAACTTGTGATGGTTGTGATTTCTATGACACTTTTAAATCAAAGGGATGTGTGAAAGTTTTCCTTATCATTTCAATTAAATTTTATCTGGTTTCAGGCGTATCTTGTGCTTACTGAAGTCTTAGAATATTTTCCAGAGCAACTTATGACATTTCCGACAATTTAGTTCCCTGAAAGATTCCATACTTCTCTGTACCTTCCGTTCATACATCCTGGAAATCAAAATTTTACAATTCACTGAAACTTTTTAAATGTGACATTTTAAGGTCTTCAAAGTTGGTAACTTTTTAATACCTAAACTTGCATAAGTTTATTCATTTAATTTATTACTTATGTAACATTATGTGTGCAATTAATGCAAAGGCAATTCCCAAGGCTTTCTTACAGGTTAAATGACAGGCAGTTACCATTTTAAAGTTTCTTTGGTGTTTTGTATCCAGAGTTGACATATACGTGTAGCTCAATACAGAACGACGATTAGTAAATTAGATATCATTCAAATGATATAAAAAGCTGTTGATAATTCTGTCAGGTTGAATGTAAAGGTCTCATCTTTTCTGACTTGGAAACAGCGTTTGTGTGACTGAGAAGTGGTCGACTGACGGTGTCATATAATTGTTACCGATGAAAAGGAAAAATCAACTTCAGCAGTTAAAACTACTGTGCGAGGATCCCAACCAGATATCTCGAGTAATTTCTAATTGCAGGTCTGGAGTGGAACCATGCAAGTAAAAAGAAATAAAAGGAGATCTTGGTAAAAAATCTTGGCAAAAAGTAACAACTTTTTTCATAACCATTCCTTCATGAAAAGCGTGTCCTGTTCACGTTGAGTTACTCAGAATGAAAATGTATCTGATATAGCTTCAGTGTGCTGTCGCGCTAGATGGTTGACAATCAGTGGCACAAGAAGGCAATATGTCAGTTAATCCTGTTTGTTCGCCTCTTTGCGGATTTGCCTTCATACAGCGTCAAATCCGCGATGCAGTCTGCAGATAAGCAATGGCAACAATGTGACATGTGAAGAGACCACTCAAATCCCACATTTGTGTTCCGTTCTCTATTCACAGCCACTCAGAGTTACTATACGTTATTCAGTGTTAGCAACTAATTGAACCTTTCTTAATGCAAAATTCTATACATATTCAATATTTGACGCTGAAATTTACTCAGCAATCTGTATCCTGATGCTTTTTCACAGCATAATTATGATGGTATTAATAACAAGATAAATATCAATTTTCATAAAGTGCTAACACAAAACTCAAGCCTACACAATTAGATAAATTCAATAATTTTTCTCTTTTACAGCTTAAAGACGTCATTGTACTCAGTTTGTCATTGATTTTACTTCCTGTACTGTAAATATTCATACATGCTCTGATAGTTACTTGTCCAAAAACTCAATCGTGCTAAAAACAAAACATGCTTTTTGGCTATTTTGATTTCATATCAAATTATTGTTATTATAGGCCTTGAAAACAGTGAATAACAATTTTTGAGTTTCGTAATGGCTATTCATGAAACTTTTTGTTTCATTTATCTTATTTCATCACGCCCTTAGATACTAAAATATTATTGATGTCCCCAACAAGAGTATTGATGTTTCTTGCTTCAAAACCAATTCTCAAATGAAAACTTTCTTCAAAAATGTCTATCGCTCCAACATTAACCGTGCGGTTCAACTGTTGATGAACATGAAACGTAATTTTGTAAAGATTTATTCACAAAGCTGGTTACAATGTGAAATTATATTTGAACAGCTTGACAATCCCTGAGCTGTGTTTGGTGCGTGCACTGTATTCCGTGTGGACACGCTTTTTTCCTGTGGTGTGTCTTGTTTTACAGACAGCTTGTCTACTTATTCATATCTAGTTCGAAAGGTAGATTTGGGTGTTGCCCACTGAATACTCAACTTTTTCGAAGGGTCTCCACTCTGTCACAAATCGGAACTTTTAACCACACCTAGATCGAGGAATATGTAGATTAAATATGAATAAAAATGTCATTAATGCGAAAATATCTTTCCATTGTCCTTAAGCTGTTTGTTAAAGTCAAAGCTAACAATGATATCACTTAAATGCTAAAAATGCTTGATCTCTCCACTTCAGAGACATTATTTTGTGGTGGGGACCAATGAATGCCATTTGTCATTCTGTGAATGTAGATGGGGTGGTGGTCCTACTTGGAGGTGGCGGGGACACCGCAACACTCCATTTTTGCACTGATAAGTGGTAGGACTCAAAAACCTAGTTTTCACCTGCCATTTTCTCATGCCATCATACCCCCATACCCTTTCACCCTTGTGCCCTTACACCCTCATACCCTTATGCTCTTGTGCCCTCATGGTAGGGACACTGACAGTTGGTACTGACCCAAAAAGCTAGTTTCACTGACAGGTGGTGGGGATCCAAAAACCTACTTTTCTATTGGTTTCAGCTTTTGCCCCCAAAATTTGAGCAGGTGGTGGGGACTTATGAATGTTATTTGCCATTCTGTAAAGGTAGATAACATGGTAGTTTGACTTGGGGATTTATTGCTGGCTCATTAATAGTCAACTTAGTAATCGATCCAGGGGTCCATGAGAATATGCCTGAGCATTTTTATGATAAGTAGACCTACTTTAAGCTGCAGTCATTGGTGGAAATTTGTTTGCACAGAATACTGTCATGACATCATACATGCCAACATTGCGGACGTTCAATAAGACAACATTATATTTTCATTACAGAGTCCATATCAATCCCTTTGCTATTATCAAAAAATTTTATTACCACCGTGTAAGAAGTACGAGGGAAGTTACTGTTTTCGCAGGTTTGTGTCTGTCCACAAGGGGGAGGGGTACTCTGGCCAGGACTATGAGAGGGTACTGCACTGCCCACACCCACTAGCCAGGACTAGGACAGAGTACACCCTGCCCATGCCCTGCCCTCCCCCACCCCTCCTCCCAGCTAGGACCAGGACAGGGTACCCCTGACCTATCCCCATCCCTGCCCCATCCCCACCCTGTCCCAAGCCAGGACCAGGACAGGGTACCCCATGTCCCATCCCTATCCCAGCCAGGACCAAGACAGGTACCCACACCCTCTGGCCATACCAGGACAGGGTACCCCAACCCTGCCCCCTGGGCAGGAAATGCCATGGACAGGATATGGTGCAGGCAGTATGCCTCTTGCGTTTTCACGCATGATGACTTTCTTGTCATTTCTTCTATTTCTGCTTGAAGTATCATTCAGGATTTTAAGATTATTAAGCTGAAATGTTTTTGATTCTAATTTCACTTTCGGTGATCGTGAGAATCATTTTATTTTCACAAGATAAAGAATAATGAATGGAACCTGTTCCAAATTTTGGGGCAATAAGCCAAAACTAACCACTAAGGTGACTCTAACGAGCCGTCAATGAACCGTAAATGTTTCCGGATTTTTGGTCTCAAATGCGACAACCGTTACATGTTCTGGATCGCTTTCAGGGTTGGGGCTAATAAGTCCAGCTGCCAGTTAGGATTTATTTAAGTAGGGGAGGAAAAAGCATCTTCATCTTGACCAGTTCTCTCCAAAAAGGCAATTTAGCCAAGACCAGGTGGATTTTGAAACTGTGGTTCAACAATTGACGTTCAGTCACGAACTAAATGCAGATAGAAGTGGTTAGAAATAGCAAAATTGAGTCTGTGTGGATTTCAATCGGTAGGAAATGGATTGTGTAGATGATGTATTTGCTAGTTTAACTCCACCAAAACGAATAACATGTACAAGTGACAGTGAAGAATGTACATTATCGATGCTACTCTATTTATTTTACTAAAGAAGCTTGAGCTTTTAGAGAATATAGGGCCACTATGGCGGAGTAATTACGTAATCCCCCCATTCAGGGGATTACGTAATTACTCCTCCAT
>JBCAUG010349716.1:0-16913 GCA_038406175.1 Haplosyllis leylae
AAATTGTCAGGGAAAAATGATATTTTGTCAGGGAAATGTCAGGGAATTTTGAACCGACTCAAATGTGGCAACCCTGGGGTATCTGTACCCGTCTTCATGTACGTATGTCAACCATTATATTTGTAGGGAACCTTACAAAGCCTTGGACTGTTTCTTTGAAGTGGTGCATGGTTTAGGTAATGAAGAATTTCTCATCAAGCTTCTGAATGTTGCGTCTGAGATCAGTGTCAGCCATCAGGAGATACTTTATTACCTGAAGGTAAAGTTACTTAATAATTATGGATTGCCCAGTATGTTGTTTGTTAACTGCAGGGCATATCTCAGAATGTGTTTTATATGTCTGTTCATTTATTTTCCCAGGTCATAAAACTATTTGAAGAATTTACTTTGCCGCAAATAGTAGTAACCATGGCAACTAGTGCCATAAGTATAGCAGATGAAGATGACCCCAATGTAGTGAGTATTTCATTATTTTGTGTGCGTGTGTGTGTTTCAAAATCACAAAATAAGTGCATTAGCTTTCCAAACGTAGTGATATTTAAACAATAACTTGAGAATGACATAAAATTTTTTCCAGCCCACGTTATGGTCGAAAATTTTCAAACATCAGTTGTTGATGGGGCACAGTGACGAAGCGTACGCAGCAATGATCGCTAATCCCGATCCGTCCAGGTAAAGGCTCGTTTACACGTACCGCTAAAGTTAACTTTATTTACACGTACTGTCACCGTCAACTTTTTTGTACCATTTGAAAATGCGTTCAGTGCAGTCCTGTAGCGCTGTTTACACGTAGCATTAAAAAGATCAATGGTACTGCTAACGATACGTGTAAAAAAAACCCTAAAATCGAAATTAGAACCTCAATTTCCTGTTCTGATGTCTCCATCATCAGTGTTGGTTGTACTCAGTCAACTCTGAAGGTCTCTGTCTGTTCACGTACACTGGGTCTCGCTTACAACAAGTAAAAAAATGCAAAAGAATCTGTTTTTTCTAAGCGGGTGCTCATTGTAACTAAACTTTTTAACATTGTTGTCAATGGTATTGATGCAGAGGAATAAGCTCGTTGCAGAAGGGTGCTGGTTGTAACCAAACTTTTTAACATTACTGTCAGTGATTGTGAGACAAAGAAAACTGCTCGATATAGCCAGGTGCTCGATGTAAGCGGGACCCAGTGTAATTGTCAAATATAGGTTGCACACATTGAGTTGTGTTCGTTTGTAATAAACAGGCGAAAATATTGTCTGCGGCAGCTGTTGGTTGTGTTGTGTGAAAGAGGTGAACTACAACAATTGGTACAGTTTCCGTACATCGACCTGGAGGGTGACGTCGTGGCTATTCTAGAATCGCGCGCTCGTTCTGTGGATCTCACAACGCATAATTATTACGACTTGTTGTATGCATTCCATGTGTTCAGAAACAACTATAGAAAAGGTAATCTTTCGCCTCCATTTGTAATTTGTCTGTGATACTGAAACAACATGCCGAGCATAGTCATGTTTTGTAGGTCATAAAAGGCAATTTATTTATTGTTTCGTAATGCAGCCGGTAGTGTGATGTATGAATACGGTATGAGATTGGCTCAAGAGGTGCCGGGCAGGAAAGGTCTTCAGCGACAAGCGAAGTGCTTTTTGGCAGCAATGAATGCTTTGAGACTTGTCAACGAGAACTATGCTTGGATTGTTAAACCAGTGACTACCGACAACATGGTAAATATGCTCCTCTTTGAAAAAATGTAGAATGCTTCTTAACTTGAAAAGAATCTGTGAAATTCGGGTTCCAATACAAAATCGTTGCTTTCACACATCTTGTTCATGTTTACTTAGATGGAGACAGAGGAAGGTGGACGATCACCGAAACACTCCCTTTGTGGAATGGAGAGACACATGCAAAGTGAGAATTAATTTTACATTTAATTTTGTTTCTTTACACGTAACTACTGGAATCTTGATGGAATGCCAGCTTGCAGGGTTCTTAAGTTCTGTGAATTAATTGTTTTTCTTCTTAATTTTATTCGTTAATGAAAATTAAATCAACTCAAAAGATTTCCTTTATTTCGCAGTGAAACGTCGAATGGAAGTGTTGAAATTGGAGGATATCGAACAGGAATACATGCTTGTGCACGCAAGACTGCAGCTCTTACAAAGAGACCCAGATTCTTCTCAAATTGCAGGTAACCAGCGTTCAGTCATTCTGAAATGAAAAACGTTACATTCACTGTTTTAATAGTGGCTTTCTCTGCAGTTTGATAGTCTGATATCTGACTCTGTATCTTACGAATTGGTTTATTTGCTGGCTCTTAGCAAGTATTACATGTGTTAGTTCCGGATGTTGAGGATGATTTTTGAATAAACGTTGTAATACTATACGGAAATTATACTCGGTTTGGTTCAAACTTTTGGTCAACATTTTCTGTTGAAACCTTCCCCTTGATTGATACCGTAACTTTGGAATCAGACTTAATCACGCTGGAGCTTGAACATCAAGATTCTAACCGTAGAATTTTATTCTTTAGGAGGCAGCTGTTCTGCACAGGAAACGATCTCACTATTAGTCAACGCTGGAATGTTTGATTGTGCAATCAACATCTGCAAGTTGTTCAACTTGCCTCTGACTCCAGTATTTGAAGGTTTAGCGTCCAGGTATATCATCAAATTATTCAGTCGCTCACAGCAAATCACTTTTGACCACGATTGTAAATGAACTATAAATTTATTATCATACACTAATCCTAAGTGAGGTAGAAACAAGTATGGTTATTTGTTTCTTATTTATTTTGATTTCTAGATGTATAAAGTTGTCCGATGGGAGTTACGACTTCATGCAAGGAGACAATGAGTACACGGCTCAAGCTTGGGAATGGCTGGAGCAAAATGAATTAACTCATTACACGGCACACAGAGATCTGAGGTATCGTCCCTCGTAACTTTGGTAGATAAGTCTTCAAGCTTAAAACACTCTGGCGCGAGATTCTATTCATAAAAGTCGGCTTTATGTTTAAGGAAAAGACACTGTGACTGATCTATTGCTGTGTTTTAAAATAGAGAAAGAGACTATTCATATATTCTAACACACAAGTGACTCGCAGCTATCGCTGCTTGTGGCCTTCTAATGTGAGAATACACTCATGTCGTTATTCCTCTATTACTTAAGAACTTGCCGTCTACATCTCTATGATTAATTTACACCTAGTAAATTAAGCCTTGTTTACACATGGTATGCTTCAGCCCATTATTCTACAAACATTAACGCAGCGTTTAAGGCATGGAATCTGTTGCTGACCCAATCTTGCATTAAACGCTGCGTCTGAACAGACCTTTAAGCGCAGTGATAATTGTATTTTCGCATTTTTATCTTCCACTGGAACTCGTCAAAATCGATTTGTTATAGTTCTGGAGATCAGGCCTGGAGTCTACTCCAAACGTATCTGAGGAAATATGACGAAGAAGGATCACGTCATCACAAAACAGTCGCCTTGACATTGCTGTCGCATGGGTTCAACCTTCCAAATTGGTTTATTGCTTCGTATAAGGTATATATTACATACATTTATTTGTGTACGTACACCCGCGCCCGCAGTTAAAACAAATTCTTTTTGGATTTCAAACGATAGAATTTGCACCCTTATCGGATGAGCTTTCACACACGATTCTATATTACAGAGATTAAATGCTGCAGAACTATTACGGCTCTACATAGATTTCGATCTACTAGAAGAAGCTGCACATCTCACCATGGAGTACATCGATGCGGTTCTTGGTGCGGGTCCTGAATATTTTGGATTGAAGGTGCGGACCAAATGCTATTCACGGTCATGTTCAACCTTGAGCCTTGTAATTAAATAATATTTATAGTTGTTGGCTCGTATGGAGTCAGCTCAGTGATTGATTCGGAGGTCCATGGTATTTGGGGAATATTCCTTGGCACTTTTGTAAGTAAGGCCTACTTTAGGCTGCAGTCATTGGTGGGAATTTGTTTACTCAGAACACTGTCATGAGATCATAATGACTGTACATCACAGCAACGGGCCAGCCTTTTGTTACTTTTAAATATTTAATTTTTATGATATTTTCAATATATTGTTACAGAATCCCTTACAGTACAATTTGCAGCCGGTGTGGTTGCCTTACACCTGTATAGACCAATTACGAACAGCACTGAAAGACGGTGACATAGACACAAGTTACACTGAGGTGATTCGCTGTTTTAAATGTTACTTGTGACATAAGTCCTTTGCTTGAGTTTGGTTGAAAATTTCGGTCTTAATCTGCTCGAACTGGGAAGAGGTTTTAAATTATACCAAAAGGCCTTGCCTGAACTTTGCGGTAGCTTTCCCAGTGAGACAAGGTGATCAGTTATCATCTGGAAAAATGTAAATAGCCACAAGATCATGTGGAAAATGGGACCAGATTAAAACAAAAAATTCTTTTTTCAGCTTTCATCACAACTGAACAATAAGCTGAAGCTTTACAAAGATCGTGTGGAAAAAGCATCACAAGATCGAGCTATGAATGCGAGGTCCACGTCCATGGTTATGTAACAGTAGAATTTCACTTCTCGGATAGTTCACTTTGACGATTACCAAATGCGGTTGATTCAGCGCCTCAGAGAGTCCCATGATCTGTACCGTGCTATGCCAATAAATTCTTTAAGATAATTCTTGGTGTGTGCGTTCATTCGTTGCTCAGTACACTTTGCTCACAAAAATATTACCTGTACCAATATTACTTTAAGATTCCATTTTGTGGTAGCCTCTCGGGTGCACTCATACATCAGTTGTAATATTTCATCATGAACTTTGGCAAATATGGACATAATGAGGCTCGCGCTTCATGTGTGTAAAAGGTGGCGCTTAACAGCACTCCAACCCCGATTGGGGTCACACCAAGCAAGCCTTGAATAAATTTGGGCCTAGTTTTACCCGGGTGTGCTCGATGAATGCGTTCACTTATTTCTATTTTGATTGAGGTCTTTCATCATTTCCTGGGCGCAGCGAAAGTCGTGCATGTTATCAGTAAAAGATACGAAATAAATATTGTACGATAACAATTGAGTGATGCAATCCGACAGCAATATCAGATTTATAAATATGGCTCTATTCTACCAATTGACCATTTAAAAAACGACGTGGAAGTCGCGGGAGAAATAAGATTATCTCAAAAAAACAATCCCAAGATGGCAAAGCAGAAAGAGAATATCTCCTTGCGCAAAGCAGTGGAAATGGACAAGAATGATCTGTACAGGATCCACACGGGTGCCATTGAAGAGACTTGTTTATCGCACTATAATGAGCAGCAGGTGGCCGCCTGGGTTGGGAGACAGAACCCGGAACGGTACCTGCCATTCGTGAGGCGGGGCGAGATCATTGTAGCGCAAGATGAGGACGGACAAATTATAGGCTTTGGTCACTCTACGCCGGATAACTTATTAAACCCGGAGGAAAGAGACGAACAACAGGCTGTGCAAATTAAGGGTTTATTCGTTGATCCGAAGTACGTCACCCAAGGAATTGGATCAAGTATTCTGAAGTACCTAGAGAAAGAAGCTGTGGGTGAAGGAGCAGGGATGTTAACTGTTCTGTCTTCGATGAACGCAATAAATTTCTACAAAAATTTGGATTTGTTCCTCTTTCTGAATTTACAGAACTAAAAGTGACTGATGACATTTTTTTTCAGTGCTGGAAAATGACAAAGAAACTGAAAGCTTAATGATTTCTTTTCCTGAAATTGTGAGAGCCAAGACAAAAATGTGGGCAAGAAGTTCCACACGAACATTGATTTCAGGACAGCGTCTCCATCCAAAATTACAATACTAATACGAGATGATATGTACCAAACCAGTCACCATGAAATAAAAGTCTCAATATGAATAATCATCACAGATTTATTTTCAATTGTATATTTACAAAAAAAAATGCAATACTTTCTCTTAGAATACGACAGAAGGAGAGAGCAGAATACTTTCGAGACCAATTTGTGATGCGTGGTTAGAATACAATATATTATAAGCACAACAATTTAGCCATAACATGTACACACAGCATATACTCCTCAATCGTTGATCATGTGGTATAAAAGGAAGTGAATTTTAGGGAAAGTACGTGAAGATTACTGCGCCACTCTCATCATACTGCATACCAAGCTTGCAATTTTTTTGGAGTCAACACAAATTTCTGCGTGATACAAATGTCCATATAAAATATCATTTGCACAATTTCAAAAACAAAACAATATTTAGGAAAATAAAGGATTGAATAATCCACAGGCATACCCTGAAATATACATCACTAAACTTTAAGAGGAACTAAATGAAAACTTGACCAGATCAGATCTGAACATTTCTTGCGGGGCGGGATGGGAAACAAATTTCAATTCAATATTACAATTACAACATGTCAATTTACAAATAATGATAATCTGTATTGCATTCTGTTTCACATTGCATGTAATATAGCATGTACTAGAAACGAAGCAAATCTATGTCAAGTGTCACACTGATATATCAAAGATAAGACAGAACATGCGCGTAGTTCCCAGTTCTAGGAACATTTACGTTGCAGCAGTTACCTACCATACGCAATTATACTCGCTTTAATTTCAACTAATAATCCTCTACACTAGAAAACTTATGGTCTGTTTACACTTAACGTCTGCGTTTGCCTCAACGTCAAATATTTTACACAGAGAATGGGTTTCAACCCATTCTCTGCATATCCATTTGCATCACCATTCACTCAATACGAAACTTAATGCAAACGTTGACATTGACGCAAATGCAGATGTAAAGTAGCTTTGCAAGCCAATCCACGTTCATCATTTTACTTCACCATTTGGACGTGTTATTTATGAATGAAAAATTACAACTGATCAATTAAGTACTTAATTAATTCAGTGGTGTGATAAATGCGCATAAAAGTCGCTTTATTCTCCCTGCAATAATCTCCGAGGTTGAACGATCGAGATACAGGTAATAGCACCGAACAGGACACACAGAATCATGTTCCTGAAAAGGAAACAAATCTCTGTACAGGTATTTTTTGTGCATAGAAAATACTTAAGGTATATCTAAAATTCACGCGGCAAAATTCAAATTCAGGGGAAAAGCAGGTCATTAATATGTACCTTAAAACTAAGCTAATCTTTCTGTTTCGTAGCCACCTCTTCCTGTATTTGTTGCCACTTTTGTACCAAATTCCCAACACCTTTCTTCTTCATTGCAAGTCCAGTACCAAGTTTCTGAAAGTTAAATGATAAATGAAGACAACTTTTTAAATTCAGTTGTTCAACATACTATTCTGTCTACAATTAGTGATGAGCCTATTCTGCATGGTAAAAAACGTTTCTACTAACGCCTTTTAACAAACTTACCTTCTTCTTCTTTTTCTCCTTTCCGGCACCCCCTGCAGCGGAAGAAAGGTCCGGTAGTGACGATGTCGAGGGTAGACTAGTTTGCCCTTGCGCGGGTGGTATGTTTGAATGAGTCGGTAAATCTTCTACATCGGCGTCTGCCGTGTCCGCCATTGGAACGCCATCCAATGCCTGAGCTGAAAAATCATGAGATGCATGCATGTATTTCACATAAATTAAAGACTGTCAAACATTTTGCGTTCAATGATAGAAGTTAAACCTGTACAATCTATTGTGGGGTTCAGCCCATGTATTTGATAACTCGCCTTCATACTGGCTACTACTACTTCGTGACGTCACATCATAAATTAGATTTTCTTACCATCATTGAGATCAACGTTCTGTCTGATCTGAGGAGCCGCAGATATCACATTTGCCTCATCGGGTTCTTCGACCTTTGCAGCCTCACTCTGGGCTTCTTGAGAATCCGTCTTACCAGAAGCACCCTCTACTGGTGACATCGTACCAGGCGGGGGTGGCGGTGGACTACTACTGGGAGGGGGAGGAGGATTCGTTATTCCAGGAGGAAGCTTTAGTGGAGCCTCAAAGTATGTTGACGGAGCTGGAACCGTGGTGTCAGGGTAAGG
Organism: Haplosyllis leylae; assembly: GCA_038406175.1. Classification (NCBI taxonomy): domain Eukaryota; kingdom Metazoa; phylum Annelida; class Polychaeta; order Phyllodocida; family Syllidae; genus Haplosyllis; species Haplosyllis leylae. Next base: position 7,991 of record JBCAUG010349716.1, read on the forward strand.
ACCGGTGTGTTGGAGTGGAGGACCAGTGGGTGCTGGGTGTGAAGGCGGGGGAGGCGGTGCAGCTGTTAATCCCGCGAAGTGAATTGGCTGGTCTCGACCTATTGGAGCTGCATTGACTGGTGGAGGTGCCTGCATTTGGAGAAAAGAATTAATTTGTACATAGAGTCAATTTTATTAAAATACTGGCGCTAAATTTTCAAATAAACTAAATTTTTTTGTGACCTGTTGTCCCCAACTTCAATTATACAAACTAATAATTTTGTCATCTTTGCACATGAAGTAATTACGCAGAAAGAAGTATCAATGGGTTTCAATGGGTTTGGTTTCTGTACGTCGGTCATACTGCACATGATCAAAATGTCATTCTCAAACCAATACACAAAGAGTTCATTTAGGTTTCATACAATCTGTTATGTATGAGTGTTCCGAAACCCTTATCCTTGAGGATGTATGTCCTTGAAAAAAGAAAAAAAAAACATCATCAAATTCGCAAATAATGGGATCACAATTTTTTACCTGGATGGGTGAATGCATAATTGGCTGTCCTGGGTGTTGACTAGGTGGTGCAGGAACCTGTGATGACGTCACCTTTTCCTTGGCCTCGTCTTCGGGGTATTCCCATGACGACTCACCAGTGGTGTTGTGGAAATAATAGTACCGCTTGTATGTCCTACAAGCCAGCCCATGAAAAGAAGAAGAAAAGGGCAATATTAAAGTAACTGCAAAAGTACTCGACCTAAGGCTAGTTATCACTTCTGTAATAACATTGAAGGGCTGTGGAGATTTGATGCTTGCATGTAAACTGGAGTCCGCTATTTTCAGCCAACCGCACCTGAAGAATCTGTAATTGTCTGTAAATAATAAACTTTTCATGAATCGCTTATTCATATAACATTTCGCAGATAAAATTTCGCCTTGTCTTAGTTTTAACACAGTAGCGTTTCAATAATCAAGTACGCTACATGGGAGACTTTGAAAAATAAAGGCAGCAATCATCCATGATTTTTTTCAAAATAAAAATCAGAAATTCGGTACAGTTCGGAAAATTCCCAAATTACCAAAAATATTCAGTTTGACTTTCAGATGTATTCAAGGAAAAGGTCCAACTGGCAGTGTATTTTGCTGAATAGTCAAACACGGAAAATACCATTTCAGCCTTTTCTATTTGGTCATCGCAATAATAATGTTACCGAATTAGTCGGATTTAGCTATTCGAGTTCCGGTCACAAATTAAATGATAATTTTATCTAGTTTCTTGATAGAAATGGATTCAGTGATTGCAACGGTTACGTTGCAGTAATTAAGATTTGTGATTTAAGTTTAAAATAATGGACAAATGCTGAAACATATCCAAAAATTAGTTATGTTCCACATAAAGGGCAGAAAAGATAATGTTCCAGAAAAAGATGGAAACCCCTAAGATGTATGAATTTGTAAAAAAAAGCATTGGCACTAAATCTAAGTACAGTTATTATCTTTCCCACAACATTTTAGGTCTCCATTGGTCAACTATAAACTTTTCAGTCCACAGTTGTTTTTATAAGGCCACAAAACAAACGAATAAATTAGACGATTGTAAACAAGTTTAACGAGGAGTTTTATAACTCACCACCTGTTGACACTATTCGGCGTGATGATTTCCGGCGTCAGTGCTGTCGCGCTGCCCTCCTCAAGATGTCGCTGTGTCAGCCAGTATACATTTTCATATCACAAGCGCATTCATAACAAAGCAAATAGGTTTTTCCTCCTACTTCAACAACTTGTGTCCTACACAAAGTTCTTATCAGTTCTTTTCATTTTCCTCTTCGACTTCAGCAATTTTTTTAATGTTCTCTGGACATTAAATGCCAAACTCGTATGCAATTTAGTCTTTATTTCAATCGTGCCATCTAATATTGCTGAAGAGGAAATCTCGATTAGTAGAAAATTGAAATATGGCGTACCTGTCCCAGTGACAGGACCAGCCAGGGGGCGCCGCTGACGACTCGTAGCGTTTTAACTGCTTCTCGGCGTCCTGTAGTTTCTTCAACATGAAGCTTGACTCCATTCCACCTTCTCTCCAATCTGAGATACGAGTCTGAAAAATAAAATAATATACACGTGAAGCACGTGCCTAGTAGTGCTGCGGGCTAAGATAAACGGTTAAATTTATACGCAACTGAACGAATATAATAAATTTTATTGTTATTATAACAACGCGTGTTGTGTCAGTTAAGTTGTATATACTTACCTCAGTCTCTATCAAAAGGATCTGTAGCTGAGACATACTCTTCCTGGATATCTCCAAGAAATCCAGTTTATCATTTATATCCCGTGCCAATTCTGCAACCTCCGCCTGTTAATGGTCAAATAAATTAGTAGACAAAGTACCACTTTTCCCGTATTTGATAAAAGACCTGCTTCTTGCGGGTAATGTAGACGTCTAGGAGACATGGGCATTTGTTAAGCATACCATAAAAAAGTTACAAGTTATTGATACAACGCCTACTTTACAGGTAAAAACTATTTCAGCAGCTCTTTACAACCCTTTGCAAGAGCTCCATCCAACCTTGGATGAATTTGCAACGTCACGGCACATCAAGTAGTTCCACACCTAGGTCACTCTTGTGCAATGCTGGTGGTTATCACATCCGGATCCGAAAACTGACGCGTTACTAGCTGAGCTGAACCGGTTCGCTAACTAAACCATAAGGTATTCTCAAGTGCACGCGCACACATCTATCCACATCCCCTTCCTTACTAAAGGTCCAGTGTGAACACTTTAGGAGATGTATAAATTTAATAATTTACCCTTAATTTGATATCATCTTCACTGATTTTTTTCTTGCTGTCCACTTTGTCATCTGGTGGTTGTGAGGGAGGTCTGGGTTGTAACGGTCGAGCTGGAGGTGAAGCTTCCCTTGAACGTTTTTTCTTGGTTTCCTCACTTTTCTCTTTGGCGTCACTTTCTAAGCGCCGCTTTTGTTTGGGCTTCCCATCCATCTTCAAAAAATATTAATTTTATACTAAACGTGATACTTTATCGAAGATAACAAATCTTAACATTCTAAAATAGCAAAATACACTGATATTTTTATCTGAAAGAAATAATTATAACATGCCTTCTTTTCTAAGGCGAGTTCCAACTGACGATCTATGTCATCAACATCAAAATCTTCTAATTCCATGTCAGAATCGGACTTTGATACGATGGATGTTTCTGGCTTTTTGCCATTGCACGATGATTGTGTTGATTCTGCGGGGGCGGGCTGAAAGGTCGGCAACTGAGCACCCTGAACTGATTCATCTTGATCATCATTATCTGCATCACTGTCACTTTTATCCGAATCTTTACTTTGGGCTGGAACTGGCGTTGGAAAACTGGGCACGGGCGATGATCCCTCCACTGCAGCACTGTTGTTACTATTGTCATTGATTTTGTTTTGGCTGGCACATTGTTCTCCTTTTGACACTTTTGGAATCAGTTCTGGTAATTTATTTGTGACGGTTTCCCCTTTCACAAAGCTGACTGGATACGTAGCCCGGTGTCGAGGTGCATAAGGTGTGGTATCACCATCCTCGGCTGAAAATCCCAAGCCTCTCCCGTATTTATTGGTTACCAATTCAACGCTTGCTTTAACCTCGGGGGTATCAAGCTTGTAGTCCACTAAAGGTTTGGTCTCCAAGCCATTAGTTCCCGATGAGTCCGCTGAACCGTTGGCAACCTTCTTCTTTTCCCGCTTTCTGAAATGAGAAGTGCAGACATGAATGTCAAGCAAAACAGAAAACTGATTAGGTGTCTCCCAACGTTTCAGTTTCATATTGTAGGTCGAATTCAGTAACTTACTTCTTCTTAGGCTCCTTCTTTCTCTCTTCCCATTCCGTCATTGTTTCTTCGTATTTCGCCAATCTTTCTTCATATTCTTTGAGCAAAAGTAAATATTTGGAATATTCATCTGGTATCTCCCACGTGACCTCGTTGGTGGTGGTGTTCCAGTAGTAATAATGCTGAGTACCTTCGTCCAGGCAGTGCTGCCACGTCGTGGTCGGTTCTGGAATAGAAGGTAAATGTTCTCACGCATTGCAGTTTGAAAAAGATAAAGCTATCTTCTTCGAAACCACAAATGTAAATACCCTACATTTTATGATGCACATTATTTGACAACACAATAAAACCATTTCATGGACATGATTCATGTGATATTCTGGATGGTGAAAGTTTCAATTCAGTATCTGTTGCAACTTATTCGGTTTTTCGAAAAAAGTTCTGTAAATCCGCTCTCTAAGAAAACGTCTTAGTTGTACTGGGAAGATCGGCCTAAACTGGGAATGCACTTTACGGCGTTATTTATGATGCCACTCAGATAAATCCTGTAACCAAAATGATAGATATAAACTAACTCAACTGTTTGAACGGAAAACATTGGATCACTGTTTCTTTCTAAGGACAACTGAGAAAACATTGGGAAAGTAGAAAATAAGTCATATCACACGTTTGGATATTCCTGGTTTAACTGTAAAGTTATTTAATTACCTGTTGGCTTCGTAATGTCTGGCGGCAACTCTTCTTCAGAATCACTTTCTTCAGAACTCGTAACTGGTGTAATCTGTTTCGATGTGTGTGGAGTTGTTGATGTGCTGTCTGCTGCAGCTGTTTCTACTGCAGCTGGCACTCCTTCTCCTTCCGCTGAATCAGGTTCATCTTTTGATATCGACTCTATTTCCTAAAATGAATATCAAATTTCACATATCTAAATACTGCTAAATATTATTTACATTATAGTAAAATTTAAAATACTGAAAGAATTTAAAGGTACCTACTGCTAAAAAATCGGCAAGTTGGGTGTCCATATCTCGTCCATTCCGAGCACTTGGTGGCTGGGACGTTTGGCCATTTTGTTCTGTGAATAAAGTTGATCTGTTTCAGTATTTGCAGATGTCAACAAAACAGCTGCGACATGTGATGTATAAATTCGTTTTTAAATTTGTGGATCTTGAATCCAGCAAATGGAAAACAAGCTTTTTTCTTGTGTATATCTGCACAAGAATGCCATCATACGAGGAACGACGTTTACGCAAAGTTTCAAATAATTCAATAATTTCTAATATTTGCTTGGGTACTGAAGCAACTCGTGGAATTTTATTTATTACTAAACACCACTGTGGAGAATTTTTTGCTAATATTCTTACCAGGACTCATGGGCACCGCAGTCGGTGTTGCGACTGCTTCTTCTGCCTCTTCTTCAGATTCAGAGTTATCATTTCCATACTGTACCAATCCACCAAACCCAACTAGTTTTCACAAATACAAATAGTTAAATGTTGTCGATGACATATAACCTGAGTGAAAGTATTCAGCAAAATCGAACCTGACAAGAACACTTGCTAGAAGATACCTGGTTTTTCCGTTTTTCTCTCTGATTTGGTTTCATTTAGTTGCAGCACCGTTCTTCGACCAAACTTCTTCATCCTGTCCTAAAAATACAGCAAACCAACTACTTGCTATTAACCATGACACTCTCGAATCTGACTTAAGGTTTGGATCGATCTAGCTTCTCTATTCGGATGTTGCACTTATTCCATTATTTATCTCAATGCTACTTAAATTATTTTGATCTAATTTTGTATCAAGCAAGATTTTCATAGACCTATATCTTGTTATAATGTTGAAATATTCCACACAGTGGGATGTATATCTACGGTAATTAATCGTTCAATCTGCAGATTCATCTCTGCAAGAACTTTTACTTGTCGTATTAAAGCATGTTTTGTGACCTTTCAAAATAGATCTAGCGTTTAAAGTAGGAAGCTAAATCCAAGCAATAAATCATTCCCTGGACAACCGCCACATTTTCCGGTGCCCTCATTTGCCTTTAAATTCGATTAACGTGTCCATTTACCTGCGATATTCAATTGATTAAATTTCCCTATATGGATTGGAAAGCCACTGATTGACGTCTAAATACTAAAAGATTATTTAGCCCCATGAAAAACTGCTAAAATTATGTTTTCACCGCGAACACATGCGCCATTTTGGTTCTAGATACCTGTAAAATTAAAGCGACTGACATCTATACAATAGAAAACGCGCGTCAAATAGCCTAGTACCAAACAAAGCCCCCAAAGCACGCACGCACGCACCATGCAAGGCGAGGAAACTATCTTGATTTGATGTTAATTATTTCTATTTGTAAATGTTCGCTAGTAAATTAATGCATTCGGACTTCAAAGTAAATGTGAACAGGAGAAAAACAATTTCCTTTTTTAATATTACGAATTTTCAGTAAAATGACCTGCGACAGTTTATTTTTATGCAGCCTGAATTGTTATAAATACTTTTTTAGAAATACTATTTCGTATGTTTTCATGAACTACATATATCTGAAAATAAAAAGTGAAAAAAAGAGGAGTTTTTCATTTTCTCTTATTTATAGGTCGATGCTATTACATAAATACAATGTACAATTGTCATGACTAGCTGTAAATACAGAAACATCGGTCTTCATAAATACAAAATCGAGATACAAAATACGAAATGGATCACAGTGAGATTAGAATGTCGCGTAGCTTTCTTCCATTATCGGCGGCAAAATAATTTTTAATAATCCATCGCAAGAACAGCGAAATGCTTTCACTTGCTACTTATTTTAAATTTCAAAGGAAACCACATTTAACAGTCTCAAATCATATTACTTGCTCGAAACAAATCTTTGCCGAGCGAACCACTTAAAGGTGTGTTTACACCTTCCGACGCCATCGCCGTCAAGGTTTATCATTGTGTCTGTGGTTGACGGGCAGAATGGGTTCCAGACCCATTTTGCCCGTCACCATAGACAAAATGTTGAACTTTGACGGTGACTGTGACGGGCACGGAATCGGAAAGTGCAAACACACCTTAAGGGTTCATTTACATTGAGCAAGAGCGAACTCGAAAGCGAAATTGTTCTTTGATCGTTGCCACTTGCTCGATGTGAACAGCAAGATTGATATCCTAAGGCTCCGTTTACACCAAGCATCAGCGTCAATGCAGAGGCAACCCAATTCTGGAGTGAATGTTTTTGTTTCCATTAATTTCAATGAGAGCTGTGTCGCAAACGTCATCGCAGCGTTGACGCTGACGCTTGGTGTAAACGGGGCCTAACAATGAGCATTTTAATCGCTTAATTTAATTGGCAAACTGCTTGATACGTGGTATACGTAGATCAGTCGAAAAAGAAACACAGTGCGTATACGTAGTACTTGTTCACAAATAATGCACAACCTTTGTAATGTACGTAAAATTACTCATTCTCAGCTGTATAAGAACTCATATTATTCGCAATAAATTACCGTACAAGTGATTAGAATTTGTTTCTTAGACTCATCCAGGCTGATGATACAAATAGTTGTAAAACTAGTGTAATAAGCACATAAATACATTAACAGTTAGGGCCCATTTACATCCAGCGACAGCGATGTGTCAGCGATGTCGCTCCGAATTTGCAAAGCCATTTGCAAGTGACAGATAAATTTGACGCTAGCATTGACACTGATGCTTGGTAGGATAGAATTCATACATTTGATTTGGGAGCGATCTCGCAGCGACGTCGCAGTCGCTAGATGTGAACGGGCCCTTACGCACACAAACCACACATACACAACCAGTTCATGTCGATATTTATACAAAGATTTCGGGGGTTGTTCTGATACATCTGTACAGGAACAGCTACGCAAAAACCAGTAACAAAACAACAATGGAATGCAATAAATTCCATTCAATATCTCAGGGGTGCCTTCACTTCTCAAACAGTCGTTTGTCTCATCAATTGAATACACACAGGCTTAAAATTATAGAATCAGTTTACAAATTACTTCACAAATAATTTTGAAAATGACACAATCTTGAGTACGAGACACGATATCACGTGTCTCCCATACTGCGCGCGCATGAAACGCACAGTGAAATTTTTTTAAGTCAAAAACGTGTACACTGCCAAGCGTAGAAACGTAACAAAGACGCATACGTATGTACGCATGTTCTGTTCCAGTTACTATGGAAATTAAATGCATTGTAACTGATTGTGGGCAATGTGTATTGTGAATAAATAGTACAAAATTACTCAATGCAAACAAATTGATTTGAATGGTACCAATCTATTGTTCAAATTCATTGATACTTGTTGAACATCCTTCGGCAAATAAATATTTGTAAATATTGAAGTTATTTTTCACAAGAAAGATGCCAATATTAGCTTCTTAGATTTCATTTTTTTAAATAATAAAGGCACCACTAAATCAAAAGTGCACTTGCAAGCTTCATAAAAAATATCAACCGACTCGTTTAGATTTTCTAATGCCAGTTACACGAGAAGTGTGTATTTTGACCGATGATCCCAAAAAGTAGCAAAGCATCGTTCTGGAGCTCTGTTACACGTAGCGTTTGCGTGTGTGTCTGCGTCAACGTCTGCGTCAAGTTTTGTATTGAGTCAATGGTTGATGCAGAGAATGGATTCAGACCCATTCTCTGCGTTAACCATTGACTCAATACAAAACTTGACGCAAACGTGACGCAGACGCAACGTGTAAACACCTTAAACACGGTACAAAATATCAGAAAACCTTCTTACACAACCGGGTTCAGTGGAATAAACCACGTGTTAAAGTGTAACCAGTTTATTAACTTAAACGTAGTTGTCATAACGGACACACCGGTGTTTTTACACTAACCGAGACAGATACAAAGACCGAGAACGGTAAGATTGGGCTACATGGTAATGTGCAGAACTGTACATACTGCACAGAGACACAGGTCGAGACCGAGTCTGAAGCCATTGAATATTGTACCCAATTCCATCGGTCTAGGTCTCGTTCGGTCAGTGTAAACACACCATAAGTCAACTTGTTTCCCAGGATCCTTCCGCAAACGCAAATGACTAAATTTAAGGCATAATCCGATAGCACCAGA
>JBCAUG010349827.1:0-16911 GCA_038406175.1 Haplosyllis leylae
TAATCGCGTATTAAAAATAGTAAACCTCTTCGCACCAGCCCGGGACCTCTTGAGGGGACAGAACAGACATGGGAAAAATATTACAGGGTGGTACATGTGGGTTGCAAGTATTATTGGCGGACCTGGATCAATACGGAAAAATGGCACTTACCCTTCCAGACAGGCACAAAGTTAATCGTGTATTAAAAATAGTAAACCTCTTCGGACCAGCCCGAGACCTCTTGAGGGGACAGAACACACATGGGAAAACTATTCCAGGGTGCTACATGTGGGGTGGGGTTAAAATTGTCTAACGTGGATCAGCGCGGAAATAAAAATGGCATAAACAGCAAAAGTTATTCCATTATTAAAAATAGTTAAACTTTTCCGATCAACCTGAAACTTTTTGGGGGCCATCAGGAGACATTAAAAAATTGATTTAAAATGTTACAGACTTAATTCGCACACTTTAAAAAAATGATGAAAATTTTGAAAACTAAATAAATTATTTCACCCACTTAACTTTATCCGAATAAACTCATACTTCACCATCACATTGGAAAAACACCCAAAAATTGATTTTCACAAAAAATTAAAAATTTGAGCATGGATTCCCCTCCCCCCCAAATTTGAACCACTGCCTCCCCCAGCTTCTTGGGCACCAAACTTGTCCCCCAACCACATTCGGGCAAGAGCTCCATAGGAGACCTCACAGGGGGGGGGGATCTGTCATTAACTGATGCCTAGCAAGCAAATTAAAGCTGACAGTTAGTAATAGCCAAGTCTTGAGATTTCTTCATACAGTGGTGGCTGAAAACCTCCGAAAAAACATCTCTTAATGTATCATTACAAATTAGTTATTGTGACAAATTATCTTTATCATAAAGGTACAATGGGTGTAATGGTGTAGTGTATATGGACTTGGAAGGTGTGTAAAGTGTGGTGGGAGGTAGTTCATCGAAGTTGTGTAAGGAGAGTATGGGGTGCAATAGGTGTAATGGTGCAGTGTGTGTCAACTTACAAGGTATGTGGTAGGAGGTAGTTCATCAAAGTCATGTGGTGAGTGTGTGGGGTGTAAGATGTGCAATGGGTGCAACAGGTGTAATGGTGCAGTTAATGTGGACTTGGAACATCTCTGAAGGGTGGTGGAAGGTAGTTCATCGAAGATGTGTGAGGAGAGTATGGGGTGCAATAGGTGTAAAAAGTGTAATGGTGCAGTGTGTGTGAACTTACAAGGTGTGTGGGAGGTGGTGGGAGGTAGTTAATTGAAGTTGTGTGAAGAGTGTGTGGGGTGCAATGGGTGCAACAGGTGTAATGGTGCAGTGTGTGTGGACTTGGGAGGTCTGAAGGGTGATGAGAAGTAGTTAATCAAAGTTATGTGACAAGTGTATGGGGTGCAACAGGTGTAATGGTGCAGTATGTGTGGACTTGGAAGGTCTCTGAAGGGTGATGGGAGGTAGTTCATCGAAGTTGTGTGACAAGTGTATGGGGTGCAAGGTGTGCAATGGGTGCAACAGGTGTAATGGTGCAGGGTGTGTGGGCTTGGAAGGTCTCTGAAGGGTGGTGGGAGGTAGTTAATTGAAGTTGTGTGAGGAGAGTATGGGATGCAAGGAGTGCAGTAGGTGCAACGGGTGTAATGGTGCAGTGTGTGTCGACTTACAAGGCATGTGGGAGGTAGTTAATTGAAGTTGTGTGACGAGTGTGTGGGGTGCAAGGTGTGCAATGGGTGTATTTAATGAAAGGCAAACTGTTTGTGAGTGGTTCCAACAGTTTTTACAGTGATATTATCATGCTGTCGTAATGTCATGGTATCTGTCATGTGAACTTGTCATGGTAACTGTGGTGGTAACTGTCATGGTAACCATGGTGGTAACTGTTGTGTAAACTTGTCATGATAACTGTCATGTGAACTTGTCGTGGTAACTGTCGTGGTAACCATGATGGTAACTGTCGTGTGAACTTGTTGTGGTAATGTCTGTTCATCCCCATGGAGTCCGTTTGTCCCTGTTGTGGTAACATGGTGGTAACATGGTGGTAATGTCTATTCATCCCCATGGAGTCCGTTTGTCCCTGTCATGGTAATGTCATGGTAACATGGTGGTAATGTCTGTTCGTCCTCATGGAGTCCATTCGTCCCTGTCATAGTAACGTGGTGGTACATCATGGCAAACTGTCATGGTAACTTTTTTGTTGTGGTAATTTGTCGTGTGAATGTTGTGGTAAACTGTTGTGGTAACGTGGTGGTATGTTATGGTAATCTCCAGAAATCTCACCAAAAAAGTCATGTGACCACCTACTCAACCAATCATAGATCTCACATCACCCTTAAATCCCATTTTTCATGAGACTTTGTCCTTGTCACATTGTGGCGCTTGCTTCAAATGATAAATTAAAGGAAAATTATGGTTGTCTGCAACTACTGGGAACATTACACTATGGAACTTACTTTAGAAGATAAATTACAGAAAAATTAGGGTTGTATGCTTCTACTAGGACATTACATCACTAAGGTCTGTTTCCTTCAACCACCACAGTGGGGCACCTGTGATGGCTGAAGGAAACCCCTACCCCCCTCCCCCCATGGACCCCAACACTCCTTCAGGCTTTTAAAAAAGCCTTTGGCCCTTTTCTCTGCATGCAAAGGATGGTGCATTGTTCCAGCCCCCAGACAGAAGGCATACAGTCAAGCAGAGAGGCCTGCCAACATTACATTGACATGGAGTGGCTTAAAAAGTACCCAGGTGTCAGGCATCTTGAATTTCCACCATCTTGAATTTCTGCCATCTTGGATTTCTGCCATCTTGGATTTTAAACAATATTACATAGATAGATTTAGATCTAGCAGCTTGACACACTCTTGTCACCATGAAGAAAGTTTTACACATGAAGCTTCTGAATCTGTTAAAATATGCTATGTATGTTTAAAAATGATTTCCACTACTTATCTGTACTTACTTGATACAATTATGAACAAATTAACAAAAAATTTTTTAGTGTTTACAGAGGATGCTGGGTGGTGCACATCATTGGAGAAGCCTTTTTACTGGTGTAGGAATACATGAGAACTCATCTGGATGCTAAATAACACATAAATTCGCTATATTTTGCTTTCTGCAGTCTTAAAAGAATTGTTGCTATGTTATTGATGTAGATTTTGCAAGTATTATCTTATTTTCGATTAGATATTCAACACGGTAATACGGGATTATTTCGCGCACTGATACGAAGATGACAACCCCCTGATATTTGTGCTCTCTCAATCGGTTTTTTCGGAATAATTGCTTCTGACTAATTTTCAGGGTCGATACCAATGTCATAAATAGCCTAAGGATTCAAAACAAAACAGATTAGTTAAAATTTTACATCTTTTTATTTCTGGAAAACTGGAATTTTCTAATTTAAACCTCCAAGAACATGCACAAGCATTAATTATTAAGTTTTACTTGTGGTTTTTGGTAGAGACCTGATTGTTAAACTTTTGACATACTGCTGGGTGTGGACTGAAGCTTTTGTTAGAAATTCACTCTCTAAGACGGTGTAGATTTTCCTGAACACAAAGTAAAATTCTTTCTTCGTTTCTTTCAAAATTTATTTCCTACACAAAATGGAGTCGCCTACCCAAAACATGCACTGGTTAAACTTGAAAGATTCCTCTCCGAACTGTTCTCTTTTATCGCCCAAAATTAGTGTGTTTTCGATTTAGCACAAGAAATTGGAAAGAAAAATCATTGCCACAATTTATGCAAATTTGCCAACGGCATTGGTTGTCTCTCACAGCAGGTCATTTCGGTGAATCGTTAAAATTAATTATTTCGTTGATTGGCCTGGCGACTTTTCTTATCCCCATCATGCTTTTTATTACTGTGGCTTCAAACAGATTCCATAGGACTCTGACTCTTGTTGAAGAGCCACCTCCTCAATAAAGTTCCTAATTTTTTAGTGTAAAAAATCCAGACCAAATGGTTCTTTAGATTCACAACCATGATTTGAGTATGTCAACATAGATCTAGTTCTGTTAAGTAGATCTAGAATTTTCGTTTGCTCCATTTCGTCCTTTTTTCATTTGCTTCAATCAATTTTAAGACGAGACATGCAGGGCTAGAATTTCAAGACGATCGTATCTTAAATCTACGTCGTTCAAAAACGTCAACACAGAAGTCGTCAGCAAAACGTTAAGACGCTCCGTTCCGCTGAACCGTTCATTATCTTCCGTCACCTTGTTGTTTTGAACGTTTTTATTTACGTTACACCCTGTCGCCATTAAACTACAAAAAAACTTTCGTGATCCTAGTCAGGTAATAGATCTTCATAAGCTAACGTTTCTCCTTCGGCTGTCACAATGTCGAATAATTCTCAGCAAGGTTCATGATCTAGTGCCATGTCTTTGTCCTTCCAAAAGAGGCTGCTATTCAAACTGCGAGGGGCCCCTGACAGTTGAGGTACATATTTTTGTCTGTAGATTTCATGTTTGGCAGTGGTGGATCTAGGGGGGGGGCATCAGAGACGCGCCCCCTATGGGTCCGATTTCTTTCATTTTCATGCAGTTTTCGGGGAAAATTTGGCAAAATAATAGGTTGGCGCCCCTGCCTTGGGGGTTGGCGCCCCCCGTCTGGGAAATCCTTGATGCGCTACTGTTTGGTAAGGTTCGATTGTACAGTTAATTGCTTTAATGCCAAAGTGGTTCAAGGGTAAAACAGTATGATATTTTGTGGATCCATTAACCGTCTTATCCGACATGATAAACGTCAAAACACTTAATTCCAGGTATGTGGATCGAAAAGGCTCAGCTGCCATGCTGACCTCTATACAGTCAGCAGGTGTCACACCAGAGGTGAATCTGAAGACTATCGCACAGCAAGAAAGAATGCAAAAAGGGGATCCACCCTGGCTTTGAAACCCAGGGCAGACATCACCTGAAGTCCAAAAACAGGGATATCAGTGGCCCCACGAAAAGGACTTATGTCTTCCAAAAATTTTTTTTAAAAAAAATTATGAATTCCTTTTTATCAAGTGCTGTTAATTAGTATGCAGTTTAAACGCAATCAGTCTTTCATGTTCAATCCTTATTTTGAGCTAAATTCCTTTCGCATGATACTGAAAATTCAACAATAATATAAGAACTGCGTCTGGGACGTCTAGTAGTAAAGGTAGAATGATACGTTTTTATTAATTTGTACAACTCTGAGCCAGGTTTATGTATATGTCGTAAATTTTCCAAAGTTTTTCCAAATATTTGCTAGTTTTGATGCGTTGCTGTAGACTTGAAACTCCTTCAAGATCTCAAAGATTCTGTGTAAATATTCCTCCTGCAATATTCACAGTTCATTATTCTAGTTAAGGCATCGAGAATCCAGTCTTTAGGGATCGGTAGAATAGTTAGGAACAGACGTGTAAAAAAAGTCCTTGTTTCTGAGTACCGCCTCACTATGATCAACACTGCTTGGAAGACCCGGTGGACCGGGGGACGGGTGGCCACTGGTCGGGGAGAAGGGACGTCCACGACGGAGGTACGACAGGCGAGGGAACCGCTGAATAACGTTAAGATCCCAATACTGTTTCAAGTCAAGTTCTTTCAGTTTTTTTTCCTCAATGTTTTGGTTCCAGTCTCGTGAGAAGGCTTTTTCTGTTTTTTTCTGTATGCTGTTTCACATTGATTTGCACGTGTACCGTTCTCAAAAGACTTTCTTTTTCCACGCAGTTAGAGACATAATTCTCTCTGTTTATTTCCACCCAGTTCTGCTGGGTTATTAATCAACTACAATTGCGCACTTGGAACTGGCTGAACGTAAAATGTAACGTAATCACTGAAGCGTAGTCTAGGAATTTCCTCCGACTGGAGATTTTGACACTACATTCTAGTTTTTTTCAAAATGGGCAAGTTTTCATCTAATGGATGAATTGGACGAATTGGACAGATGCAGTGGTGCATGAATTAGGTACTTTTTCCCACAAGCACAGTTGACTCTGGTGTAATGGTTAAAGCAGTTGAAATATAAGGAGATCCTGGACTCGAACCCCACTTTTGTAAAATTGGTTTTTGTCCAATTCATCTAATTAGACAAGACTTTTGAAAAAACTGGAATGGGTTGTACAGGAATTAAATAGAAATGTTCAGACTATGCGACTGGGACAACATCACGAGCTCCTGTACAGCCCATTATAAGCAAAACAAATCGCAGTCTTAAATCTCAGTGTGAACGTGTCTTAAAAATCCACGAAAAGGAGGATGTTTTGCTGAGTCACAAAAACAGACTAAAAAAGTGAAAACCTCATTTTGTTTCATCAGTTTTTTGTGATTTCTCTTCATGAACGGACGATAACCGGTCGGTAATTAGATTAGATACGGTACCGTGTACTGTCACGTTTACGAGTGAATTCTCTTCATGGTCGGTAATTAGATTAGATACGGTACTGTCATTTACAAGCACATGAGATCAGTTTGAATATATGAAATACGACTGTCAAAAATCTTTGAAAGCAGTTCACCAACATTCTGTAAAATTCTTTATCAATTCCGAAAAAGACCTGGGGGGCTTTCTACCATGGGTGACTTTTGAATATGTTACACCGGTCCATGATAAAAGGAATTAAAGCAGTGAACTTGAGAAATTGATAAATCTGCCGGGGCAGGGGTCGGAGGGGGCGCATGTGTGGGTGGGGGGTGGGGGTGGAGGTGTGTGGCAATTGCTAATGAAAAGAAAAAAAAAACACTCAGTGGCAGAACCAGAGTTTTACGTAGGAAGTGGAGTCCATCCTTGTAAGTTCTTTTTTGTATCATTATTATTCAGATCGCGCGTTCTGTCCTCATCCGCATGTGTGTAAATCGGTCACCGAATAATTACGCCGGGTTTACAATAAACGCGCGAATCACTGCCGCCTGAGTGGAATACTAACAGCTTGGATTCAATTAAAACACAAAAACAACAAGAAAGAAAACGGGGCTGAGCCGAACAATGTATCCATAGCTGGGCAAACCAACTTTCGTTTTGTATGATTTTAAGGAAAGTGAAACGAAATTATCAGTAACTCGAGTTTTCCCGTAAAACACAAAATTGACAACGTTGGCATTTTGGTACAACTTCTAATGTAAATAAAATTGGAAATAGTTAAGAACCTAATGAGTTTCAAAGTAAATTTAAATTTTAACTGATGTAATGAATTTCTCTATCTATCATAATTTCAAATTTAGGCAAACACAAAAAAGTCAACGTTGCCAACTTTGTGTACAACGGGAAAACTCGAATGCTTAAAGTATTTCCAGAGATGTTTGACCAGTACTAGACGCTGGAGACGCATTTCACGAATCCAATTTGGTTGCTATGGTGTTTGCTGTTGTTTTTGTACAAAGTAACCAATCGTGATTGCTCATTTTCATTGGCAACAAAGCAATAAACTCAATTGGGTCTGACTCTTAAGAGCACAAAACAAAAACAACCAAAAAAACAAAAGAAACAAAAACAAATGAGAGAACTAGATAAGTCAGTTGGAGAAATACGCCCATTGACGCAATGTTATTTTAGGAATCATAAAAGCTCATTATAATATTGTGAAAACTAGGCCATCTAATGTTAATTGTGGGAATGTCAATGCAATTGCAATGGAGCCCACTCATGTGTGACCGGTACAAAGGTGCCATCATCGCAAATTTATGATTCTTTTCATTTCTTCTTCTGGTATTTGGTACTATCCATCTGGTGTAAGTAATTTGTCAAAAAAAGCACCTCCTTGGATAAAAATTGTGTTTTTCGTGTCACCAACGAAACAAGACACCATTAGTTCTATGCTGACAGATAGAAATTGAACATTTTCTGAAAATAAGTACCTCCCTGAATCAGAATTTTGTCCTGCTGAATTGCCATAAACACCAAATCACACTGACAGATCCAATGTCTTTAGTATGTATAGTAGATTCACTGAGAAGAAATGAGTCCTAACTCTTATTTTCTAAGTAATCTCAGGCACAATATGGAATTTTTCTTAAATGAATTCTGAAAATATTCTACAGATTCTATAGAATTTGTGGAAAACATTGTAAAAGAATTAGTGTATTCTAACCAACTACATCTTGTGCAAGAAACCAGCACTCTACCTCAGCGCCACAAGGACACTGGTCGGGGAGAAGATCTTTAATCGACCATAATTCATGTTTCAGTGATTTGTCTGATTGCCTGAATTCACTGAAAGTTCCGTTTTTACTTAGGAAAATCTCCAGTATGTCCGCACAGACTTTACGTAATGTGTCTGGCTCGTATCCTGTGCTCGTCCCTTGTGCTTCTCATGTTATTGGTGGCTCGTAGAGCTACCTATCTGGTTGACGGGCTGTATTTTGGTCACTTTTTTTTGGAAGGTGGAGGGGAGCTGTGCGCATACACATGAGTCACGTGTGGGACCTACTCACGTGTGGAAGGGGCATTCACATGTGGGACTTACTCATGTGTGGAAGCGGCATTCACATGTGGGACTTACGTGTGGAAGGGGGCATTCACATGTCAGACCTACTCATGTGTGGAAGGGGCATTCACATGTAGGACTTACTCACATGTGGAAGGGACATTCACATGTGGAACTTACTCATGTGTGGAGGGGGCATTCATGTGTGGGACCTACTCACGTGTGGAAGGGGGCATTTATGTGTGGGACTTACTCACATGTGGAAGGAGCATTCACATGTGGGACTTATGTGTGGAAGGGACATTCACATGTGGGACTTACTCACATGTGGGAGGGGGCATTCATGTGTGGGACTTACTCACACATGGGACTTACTCACGTATGGAAGGAGCATTCATGTGTGGGACTTACTCATGTGTGGAAGGGACATTCATGGGTGGGACTTACTCACATGTGGGAGGGACATTCATGTGTGGGACTTACTCACGTGTGGAAGGGACATTCATGTGTGGGACTTACTCACATGTGGGAGGGGACATTCATGTGTGGGACTTACTCACATGTGGGAGGGGACATTCATGTGTGGGACTTACTCACATGTGGGACGAGCCACCAAAGTGAAATTCTTCACTCGTTGATATTTTTTAAGGCATGGAGATGTGTTCGGTGGAACTGACGGTAATTTTGTCCTCATAACCAGCAATTGTCGTCCATTTGTTCTGGACTTGTGTTTCGGTGAGGGACGGGGGATGTGTTCCACTGAGGGACGGGGGACATGTTTCAGTGAGGGACGAGGGACGTGTTCCACTGAGGGACGGGGGACATGTTTCAGTGAGGGACGAGGGACGTGTTCCACTGAGGGATGTGGGACATGTTCCACTGAGGGACGGGGGATGTGTTCCGCTGAGGGACAGGGGACGTGTTCCAGTGTGGGACGGGGGAAGTGTTCTACTGAGGGACAGGGGACGTGTTCCACTGAGGGACGGGGGACGTGTTCCACTGAGGGACAGGGGATGTGTTCCGCTGAGGGACGGGGGATATGTTCCACTGAGGGATGGGGGATGTGTTCCACTGAGTGACGGGGGAAGTGTTCCGGTGAGGGATGGGGAAGTGTTCCGGTGAGGGATGGGGGAAGTGTTCCGTTGAGGGATGGGGGAAGTGCTCCGGTGAGGGACGAGGGAAGTGTTCCGGTGAGGGACAGGGGAAGTGTTCTGGTGAGGATGGGGGAAGTGTTCCGGTGAGGGACGGTGGAAGTGTTCCGGTGAGGGATGGGGGAAGTGTTCCGGTGAGAGATGGGGGAAGTGTTCTGGTGAGGGACGGTGGAAGTGTTCCGGTGAGGGATGGGGGAAGTGTTCCGGTGAGGGACGGGGGAAGTGTTCCGTTGAGGGACGGGGGAAGTGTTTCGGTGAGGGACGGGGGACGTGTTCCGGTGTGGGACGGGGGAAGTGTTCCGGTGAGGGACGGTGTACCGTGAAAAAGATACCCGCACCAAAAAAAGGGGAGGGTCGAAATAGCACTACCTCCGCCCCTTAAACCTTAGGGGCAGAGGTGTTTATCAGCTCCCCACTCCCCAACTTTAAATTGATTCAAATTTTATATTTCTTTTCTCTTTAAGGAAATTTAAGGGGAAAAGGAAAAGTGTTGAGGGTTCAAGTTCTGAGGACAGTGGGGAAGTGACAAGGCCCTCATCCCTTAAAGTTCAAAGGTAGGGTAGGTTTGCGACGTTAAAAATGGACTGGTGCCAGGTTATAACGGGGGCTGTTTCAGCACGTTACACCGGTGTCAGGATATAACGGGGACTGTTTCAGCACGTTACACCGGGACGAATAAGGGAGATGACCCTGGCATTGTGTATCCCACTTTCAACTCCCTCCTCTCCTCCTTCCGCGGTTTCAAACCGATCTCTGCCGCCTGCCAGGTTTTCCTTGTGTTTCCTCACAGTCCGACACCCTCCCCCCGTCGTCTCTTCTCTGGAATAAACTCGGCGATCCTTTAGGGCGGACAATTACTCGGTTCCCACGGGGTGATCAGTGCAACAAGAGTACTCTGTCTGGAAATGGTTAAACTTTCATCGTTCATTGCTGGTTTGTGTTACACGAGCAGAAAAATATAGCTATTACAATACAAAATAGACGTTGATCAGACAGTGAAATGAAGACGTTTTCCCCGGCATCCTACCTCTGCTACATATGTGGCATGTAGGGAACGCGACTGGCCACCATGCCAGCCATCAAGAGATTGGCAGGTGTCGCACCAGATGTGAATCTGGGGAATACATCATGCACAGGCAAGGAAGCATGCAAGCGAGGGATCCACCCCGGCTTTGAAACCCAGGGCAGAAGTCCAAAACAGGGGTATGTATCAATGGCCCCACGAAAAGGACATGTGTCCTCCATAAATTTAAAAAAAGAAGAAGAAATGAAGACGTTTTTTACCCTCACGGAAGATACTGCTGAGCACCTGAGCGACTTTTAGACTTATAATGTCATCTTACTGGCTGAGATTAGAAAATATGACGTTAACGTTCGCATTGCTGGCACGTAAAATGACCTCGTGACAGCGTTCTGTGTGAACAAATTTCCACCAATGACTGCAGCTTAAAGTAGGCCTACTTATGAGATCATTATTCTATGTAAACAAATTCCCACCAATGACTGCAGCTTAAAGTAGGCCGCATTTACATAGATCATTATTCTATGTAAACAAATTCCCACCAATGACTGAGGCTTACAGTAGGCCCACTCATGACATCTTTATTCTGTGTAAACAATTTCTACCAATGACTGCAGCTTAAAGTAGGACTACTTATCATAAAAATACCAAGGCATATTCCCCAATTCCCCTCACTAAACTGACTCTAAAGGAACCAGCAAAAATACAGGAGAAAGAAACAAATAGTCCAAGTTGTGAGAACCTGTCCAGCACAAACTGGTAACATTCCGTGCAGCTAACAATGGACTGTTGCCACGGTAAAATCTGTACCTCATCCATCTTATGAACATTTCACTATTGTAATGCAGAAGAGCACGGAAGTTTGTCATTACGTCACTGTTTCTAATTATTAATTAGCGGGGTGACCCTTCTGTCCTTCACTCAGCAACATTGTATCAAACTTCCTCTAATGAAGGTGGCTACATAGTATCACTGCAGACTTTGTTTGTTTGTGTTTGTGGTGAGTGGAAACATAATAGAACATACCAGAATCAAGATAAAATTGATTAGATGTACTTTCCAGAAAGGTTCTTTGTGAACATTGCGAAAAACGTCCAAGTACAGTACTTTAGTACTAACGTAAGTACCAAAAAGTGATCAACATCTCGAACGTAGTCCAAGTGCTATCTATGACGTTGTATACAAATAACGTCATAGCAACATTCTGTGTAAACAAATTCCAACCAGTGACTGCGGCTTAAAGTACTACTTATCATAAAACTGCCAAGGCATATTCCCGGAATGTTAAGAGCCCCCGATTTCAACCACTATGCTGATTCTCAAGAGCTAGCAAAAATGGCTGACGTTCATTTCTGCCGACGTCAAAGAAATCAGTAAATTTTTTTTACCTCCGTCATAGATCTACCTAGTTTGCGAGAAGGTGAGGTTTTCGGTCTTGTCCGTCTATTAGTTCACGAGGAGGGGGTGGTCTGATCCCATTGCATCTTGGGATACGGACCCCAATTCAATTACATTGAAAGGCTTTATTGTACCAAGAGTGTTGCCCCTCCACGACGACAGATAGCGCTGCATGAGCAATGACTTCCGTTGTTAAACGTCGGTAGGTGTTTATGATAATCGTGCAGCGTTATTCCAACGTTCCGTCCTTTTCTTTATTGGGATCAGGAGATTAGTTTGTTTTTATTTTCGTTATTAATTACAGCAGACTGTGGTTGTTTGTTTGGTGTGTTTGTTGCATAGAAATCACTGAGTGTCACTCCATTTAGTAAACGTGCTGCGGCACCCCGTGGGATCACTGAGTGTCACTCCACTAAGTAAATGTACCGCGGCACCCCGTGGGATCACTGAGTGTCACTCCACTTAATAAACGTGCCGCGGAACCCCGTGTGATCAATGTGCTGTACTGACTGAAGTATGTACATACCCATGTACATACACTGTTTTTGTCAATCAAACACCCTCATCCAACCGGTTGATAAGTTAATAAACAACAGGGTAAGGACACATTGTTTATTATCAGTACAGCACCCTGATTCCGCCGGGTGATCAGTTAATAAACAGTAGGGGAGAGGACACACTGTTTATTGTCAGTTTAACGCCCTGATCCCACCGGGTGACCAGTTAATAAAAAGCAAGGTGCAGACACATTGTTTATCAATTGTCAGTACAACACCCTGGTCCAACAGGGTGATCAGGTTATAAAAAGCAGGGAGAGGACACACTGTTTTTGTCAGTCAAACACCCTGATCCCACTGGGTGTCCAGTTAATAAAAAGCAGGGACGGGGCACCTTGTTTGTGTTGCATGTTAATAAACTGGGCGTGAAATGAAGAATTATTGTCCAGACACTAAACACTGCTTTTCTCAATGTCAGACTACGTTGGTAAAGTGAGGCTTGGTGGCGCAGTGGTAGCGCTTTAGCCTCTCACTGCGACGACCCGGGTTCAATCCTTGGCCACATGTGAGTTGTCTTTCACCATTCACAGCTAACACTTGGTGTTTTTCCTTTGGGGATTTCTTCCACCCTCAGAAGGGCTCCAAATTGTCATGTGATTGGTATCTTGACTTTTCTCATAAGGCCTGAAGGGTTTGGCCAGTGATGCGGGGGGACGTTACAACACGGCTTTGAATTGATTTGGTATACATCAAGCGCGCTGTTTTGTTGAGGTCAATGTGAAAGTGAAACGACTGAGCTGTTTGAAACATTTCCATACTGAGCAATGAATGAATGAAATTCCACAGTCCAATCACGTACATGGGCAGCAAATCTATTTACAACAGCCAAAACAATAGGACAGTTAACCGTGATGGGGGAGGTGTGGGGGTTGTGCGGGAGAGGGGTGGGGGCTGTGCAGGAGGTGTAGGGGTTGTGTGGGAGGGGGAGTGTGCAAAATAAAATAAACGTCAGAGCATTTTGCGACTTTGACCCAACACCCTGAGCCCCCGCCCCCCAACATCCCCCCCCCGAACTTACCTCTATATTCAAGAAACGATAATTGCTAGTGGTGATGCTCTGAAATTTGAGTGGAGTTGTTTTCGTCTTTTGTGTGCATGAACCCTCAATCATTTGATTGGACCCTGAATCCTTTGATAATCTCTAACACGATAATCCGCCTTTATCTGGTGGTCAATGATCCCTCAGGGGCGAACATAATACGGTCGCAAACATTGCCTTCTAAGTGATCGGTAATGTTTGCACAAGCCTAAAGTGGCAAAAATCCCCGCCTAGATATAAAACTACCTAATAACAGATTCCAATTGGTTTATAATCATGAAGCCCAAGACCAAAAAAATAACAAAGTAAGTCCTCATGCTGTCTCACGACGTTGTAAAATGAATTACCCAAATACACTTCTGGTTGAAAATTCTATCATCTGTTTTCAAGGGTAGTTAAATTGATTTCAAAATATTTCCTTATTATAAAAATATGACATCGTGAAGTTAGCAACGTTTACAATGTTGACACGTAAAATGACATTACTTAAATCAGCTGATTGGCCACACCGCCAGAAATGAAGCGAGTCTAGAGCGTAGGGCAAAAGGAACAAATGGTGCATTCTGGAATGATTATTCCTTTCCAATACCGAAAGAGACTTCCTGTTTTACAACAATAGACGTATCAGATATCGAACGTTGTTCACAAACAACGTCAGACTGAAGGACGTTTAGAAACGTCCGTCGTATCGTCTTTGCTAATTATTAATCACACTCAATATCATCTTCCTCTAACAGCTTATTATGTTGTACCTGGCTACACTAGGTTTTTATTTACTACTTTCCACTAGGTCATTGTACAATGTCATTAAAACAAGTTTATTGCGTTTTACTTATTTTATGTATGAAGGTTGGTTTTCCTATTATTAATTTAATCGTCTTTTTTTCTATTTTGGTTTTGGATCTTGCTGAATTAGATGAATTGCACATGTATACTAGAATTGACTATTCATGGACCGAACTCTTCACTTGCATTATCCATGGAGCAGTTCACTATTCATGGATAATGTAGCATTATACCTGGACAGTGCAAAATGAATGACCACTCTCCATGGATAGTGAAAAATGAATTTGCACTATCCATGGATAGCATTTGTGAACAAATTATTATTCACAGATAATAGATTCCAGTATCCATGAAGCATTTGTCTAATTCAACTAATTAGATGAATTCACTTTATTTTTAAACCAAAATAGGAAAAACACGAATACCTTAATTGAGTTTTCCCTGTTTTGAACTAGAAAATATTTCTAATTAAACCAATAAGATGATATCTAAAACTTGAAAGTAAAATAAGAGAATTTTGTGAGTTTTAACTCAAATCCTATTGATCATAAGCCATAAGTCAGCCTAGTTGAATTCGCCTGGGAGACACAGAGAAGCTTTAAATAGCCTTCTGTTATGCTGGACTGGTGCCGGTCTAGAATTTTTGGAAACCCTCCTTGCAATTTCCCCCCCCTCACCCATACTACAGGAATGTCAATTGGATTTTAGGGGAATTTACAGGATTTTTGCCATTTTACAGGATTGTTATGGGATTTCAGCAAAATCCCGTAAAAATCCTGTAAAATTCCATTGACATTCCTGTAAAAAGTAAGAGGAGGGGCAATTACAAGGGGGGGCTTTTAAAATGTTACACAGGATTTAAACGAATCCAATAAAAAATAGGGAAAAACACAAATATTATTGTTACCATAACAACAATAACTTTTTTATTTTTAAATAATCATTCTGTGAACATTTCCTTAGAAACAACGTTGCATTTTTCGTGACAATTTTCTTTCTGTCTGTGTGAGTAACAAAATAAAACATTTTCTTGCTGTCAAAATGAATGACAACAGTGATAATTCCTCTGTTTAGAGGTCACTACAGAATGATAAAGCTTCCCTGATAAAACTTCCCCCTAATGGGAGATTTATTGTAATGTCCATCCTTTGTCTCTACTCATGCTGTGTGTACCTTGTTCTGTTTGGAACTAATGCCTCCAGTCAGAAGAAAGGTTCCCCAAATGCCAATACCTGTCACAGAAATTCCACCAGCACTGTTCTGATTCCTAATGTCATTGTGCATACTAAGACACCAACTCTGCATAATTTACTAACAAATGCACTGAGGCAGACACATTGGTACAGTATGTAAAGCACTGGGATGTCTTCAGGTTTTAGTGAGTTTGGACAGTGTTTTTCTTCCTATATTACAAGGGTTGAAGTGTGTCTGAATGAACATCCTGATTGAAATAAACAGCTGAGAACAGATATTTTGCTGTGAGATTTCGAGAGCTCACCAAGATGCTAATTCAAAATGTTTTTTTTTATTTCTTAGAAGCTTTGGTATATTTTCCTAGAAATGTTCTAAATGAGACAAATAAGAACAAACCTTTTCTTATCAGACTTACAGTGCTCACCAGGATAACAATTCTAAGCAATTTTATGAGCATTGTATTTTCAGAGTTAAACTGGGTAAACAGGCAACAAATAGAACTTGAAAGCATTTCCTTTTATTCAGATAGAAATTCCATGCCTTATGTTATCCCCATGTGGCCCATGAAGAAAAGTTAGAAAGAGCTGTTTTCACCACAGAGCAAAAGGATTCTAATGTTTTTATGGAAATAGGTACTTCACCTGATTGTGACAATAAGTGAGAGTGCATTGATATAACACAATAAGAAAACTTGAGCAGTGATTGGAATGAAGAAATCTGATTGGCTGACTGTTTTGTTTTGAAACAGATGACCGTTAAAACGGAGTGACTTTGCTTCACAATCTTGTTTTTCCGTAAATATACAATGTTGTCAGATCCTCCAGATCTGGCATTCTTGTGTTTCAGTTTAAGCTTTATTTTCTCACACATATCTTGACATGTCAGTTCTTTTCATACATATTATTAATTAGGAGTTTGAGAGGTATACACCTCCAAATTTGTCGGTAACTATTACAAATTTAACATACAAAAAATAAGGAAAGATTAATTGCCAGATCTGTCAACTTTGTGTTGCTGGTAATTTAGGAAAAACTGGAATGACGTCACAACAAACGTTCGCATTCTGCTGGCACGTAATTGACGTCACTGATAAACAGATCAGCTTATTTGATCACTACCTAATGGTCATAAAACTCCCACAAATCTTCTGTACGACTCATTCATTCACTGAGTCCAAACGAAACCATTAGGAGATTTCTTTTGAATTAAGAGTTCGAAATTGCGTGCAAACAGGCCAATTGAATCCCCTGTTTCACACCTTTCCAGATTTAGTGAATACAGGTTGTAGCGCGGTAGACCACTGATTGGTTCAAGCGTAATTGGTGGCTCGTAGAGCTACCTATGTGGTTGACGGACGGTTTTTCGGTCACTTTTTTTGGAAGGTGAAGGGGAGCT
>JBCAUG010349938.1:0-16909 GCA_038406175.1 Haplosyllis leylae
CACATTTGAAAAATCATTAAAGCATGTCTGATGTAAATTCTGTCTTAAAATGTGAAATTTGATCTTATCGTGAAAAATTCGAATGCAAACTCTTACACAAAAGAAGCCAATCAGAGACAATTGCGTTTTTTCACGATAAGCAAATCTGACAGAAATAAAATGCAATTTTTAAGAATTGTCACAATTTAAATGATAAAGGTAAGGTTTATTTAATATTTCCAGTACTTGCCAGATTGTATGTTCTTCATCAAATAATAAATACACACAACAGCAATGAGTAAAAATCCACTTCTAGATCGGTCAGATCTGACAGATTGCCTGTCACGAAAACTAGGCTGTAGGAGAGCTCTGTTTGGATTTCAAGAAAGGGCAGTTAATGTGAGTGATCTTTAAGTTAACAATTGCTTGTTCCAACATTGATCAAATTTGGTAAACCAAACCTAGATCTATTTGAGGCTTAACTTATTGAAGCAAATATGCTTCATTCCAGGGTGACTGACTTTCCAAAGTCAGAAGTGATACCAAGAATAGTTACCCTGTTCTTGTTGAGTTATTTTTTAACATTCTTTGGTTGATTTAGGCAGCAGTAAGAACCTTCAAACACTCTATGTGCTCCTCACTCATTGTGGTTCCACAAAAAAAACTTTATTTTCAGCTGGTGATAATTTTGTGAAGATAGATATGTTATAGAAAATATACTTTGAGAAGTGTAAGGATGATTTAGGCCTGGGATAGACAATGCAGCAGTATGGGGCCCTCAAATACACTGTGCTCACTCATTGTGGATCCTAAAATATAGATTTCTTTTCTTTTCTTTCTTTATTTTTGATTCTCTTTCACAGATCTTTAGAACTACTGAGATATCTCAGCTGTTAGCAAATGAAAATCTTGTCAGAATCATCTTTTTGATGTGAACAAAGTTTAATATATTACAGATAAAGTATTTTAAACTCAATAGAGTCTGTTGCCAACCACATAACAATATGAGACACAATGCTTTAGATGCAGCAGATCAACTGGTAATAATTTTTTGAATATAAGGATGCTTTTAAGATAGAATTTCTTGAATTTAAACGTTTTCCTGTTATTTTTTTGTCTTTCTTTATTTCTTTTTGATGATTTTAGAAGATAGATATATGTTACTTTGAGAAGACAGATACAGTCCAAAATAGATGAAGCTTCTTTTTCAGGATGCCTTTAAAGATAGAATTTCTTGAATTTAATTCCAGTCAAATTTTTTGAGCCACGGATTGTGTGTGCGGAGCTGAAGTGGATAAGGAATAAAAAGGATTATCTGGGGATTATCAACATTCCAATTTTAAATTAATCTTTATTGTGACAGACTAGTATGATACAATTAGATAATTCGTCAGGGGTTATTAATACCACAGGTAAGTTTTATTTTAGCATTTTAAGTCAAGATTTCAATTCCTAATCAAAATCAGTTGATTAGTGAATGTGAAAGTTTAAGGGAATGCTCATGCGGGGTTTTGGCATACAGCACTATGATAATAAATTATTCTGGAAATAGTATCTTGTGTGTCGTTTCATATAATACTATTGTCTATTCACAATCATGGGATGTTTCTATGGCAATTCATTCCTGATAATCGAGTTTTTCACGATACGCATTTCTGTCAGATTATCTGTCAGATCTTAGCGGAGTAAAGAACACAAAAAAATTGTCAAAAATTTCCCCCAGTGGGTTTGAAACCAGGACCTCCGGATGATCAGTCCAATGGCTTACCAACTGAGTGAGTTTTGTTTCATGCACCACTTCACATGTTGGACTTTGTTCATTTCTAGAATCAATAGAGCATGACTTAATAAAGGTCTTAATGATTCACAAAGACAACCAAATAGTGATTTAGCACAGTTGGCAGAGCATTGGCCTCATGATCTGGAGGTCCTGGGTTCCAACCCCACTAGCGGCAATTTTTGACGATTTTTTTTACAGATAATCTGACAGAAACGCGTATCGTGAAAAACTCAAATTGGCCTGCAATTTTCCTCCTGCGCATGTTCCCTCAATTTACCCAAAATTTCATGGCGGGTTAATCAGACACCTGAACTACCTTTTAACTTTAAAACAAAGTGCAGACATGGTGCGCCTGTGTAAGGGGAGGCCTGCACTTCAGTTAAAGTGATATCTGAGGAGCAGAGGTGGCTCCAGGATTTCCCAGAGGAGGGAGGAGAATCCCAAACTACTATTTGATGATTTTCTTTCCAAAATCTAAACGATAATGAAAAAATATATAGCCCGGAAGGAAGGCGAGCATCCTTTTTGTCAGATCCGCCAATGAGTACGTTTTTGAATTTACCATCGGGGAGAAACACCAACGTGATTTCAAGAAAAAATGACGTCATGAACATTGTCCAAATGGTATCTTGTGACGTTGGTAAATGACGTCCAGAAATTATGTCACAGTATTCATTCCAACAATTTCCAACCAACTTTGGTTCACGTAACACAAGTGCAGAAAATAAAGAAATATTAAGTTGTGAAAAAAAGTTTCACCAGGTGGTTCGTTCGCTCCCTCTGCTCCCTGGGGGGCGAACGGGAGTGAAGGGGGCGAAGGGGAGCGAAGGGTATTGTATACTAGGTTTCAGGATCCCCATCACCTGCTGCAACAAAATGTTTGATTACAACATATAGTGGTCTGGTGTCCCTACCACCTGCAAATAGAACCGTCATCCCATGTGCAGTCACTAAGCAACAAAAGGCCTTCGTAGGTCCCCACCACTGGCCCAAAATTTCGGGGCAAAAACCGTCAATCAACCACTGAGGTAACTCTAAGGAGCCACCAAAAATGATAAAAATTCACAGTTTCGAGTTCTTTGAAATACTGTCGATAAATGCTTCACTGAATCAAACCCCAAGCTCAGAAAATAGAATGTAAATTGCCAGTAAATGTTTTGTGATTTCTTACAGATGGTAATGAAGAGGAAAAGTCTCTTATCTTTGGTACAGAACATCCTTGGTTCTGGAGAATCCATATTACCGGGCTAGTTAGTCTGAGTGAGTGGCTATTTTTTACATTCGATTCGTAAAGACACCAACTATTCAATGCTGCAATGTCCTTTTTATGTAAAATACATCTAAATGAAAATTATTATAATCAGACTTGTTTTAGTATTTTAATTAAAATTTGATGTCAGCCTTTCTTTTATTAAAACAGTCAATTAAATGCTCCTAATGCAAGAGAATCTTGTGGCTTCTAGCACAGCTGGTCAAACATTCAACAGAAGATGAAGTATTATTAAAAATGATGACCTGACAGCTGTTCTAAAACTGAAGTCACAGTGGTATTTCATCCAACTGTGAGAGTTTATTATTCATGGTGGCATTGTCATTTAGAGGAATGTTTATGCCACAGAATCACTCTTCATTAATTATAAATTATAAAATATCAAATAATTCCAAAAGCAAACTATCCATTTGACAACCCCTTGAGTGTTAACATCTTTCCTAAAACTTAGATCTAAATCTAGATAGAACTTTATTTTTTATCTTGTAGGTGTCAGTATAATAACCAGCATTGGAACTTTATTTTTAATCTTGTAGGTGTCAGTATAATAACCAGCATTGGAACTTTATTTTTCTTAATATTTTCTGAAAAGGAGAAGAATATTTTTAAACGTAAATTCAGTGAAAGATTAGTTGTTTACTTAGCTGTATCAGATATATTATATAGGTGAGTAGTTGTCAACATTTTACACTAGTTATACAATTAAAACTAAGATGGATTATTTTGCAATTTTCATTTGTGTAAATGATTATTCCATTTGTATGAGTTATGTTAAGTTCAGGCAATTTTTTGCAAAATATCTTGGGATTTTTGATAACTGTGTCATTTATAAGATGGACATCTTGACACCTATCTTACTGGGATTAGTACAAAATGCCATTGACAGTTGACAATGTCAGGTTATCAACTGACATAGACCAGTTATTGAATGACAATATTGTTATCAACTGGTAATGTGCTGTTATCAACTGACAATACTGTTATCACCTGACAATTCCATTTGTTTGGACTACCAACCAATTAGTCAATCGCTTTACAAAAAATCTTGGGATAATTGATAACTGCATCAATTATTACCGCCCGCGTATGTAGTATGACGGGAAGTTATGTTTTCATAGGTGTGTGTCTGTTAAACAGTGGGGGGGGGAGGGGAGGGGGTTTCCCAGCCTGACTTGTACAGCGGGATCCCTGCCTGACTTGTATGGGGGATACTCAGCCTGACTTATACCAGCCGGGGGGGCTGGGGTACCCAGCAGGGGGTACCCAGCCAGGAGGTACTCAGCTGGGGGGTACCCAGCTGGAAGGGGGTACTCAACTGGGTGGTACTCAGTCAAGGAGTACTCAGCCCAGGTACCCCCCTGGGGTAGGACCGCATGACAACACAGCGAGTATGCCTCTTGTACTCACACAGCAGGTCTTTTTTGTTACTGAATAATATCAGTAAAATGACATCTTGACACCTATCTTACTAGGATCTGTACAAAATGCCATTGACAGTTGACAATGTCAGGTTATCAAATGACAATGTTGTTTTGTGCTGTTATCAACTGACAATACTGTTATCACCTGGTAACATGCTGTTATCAACTGACAATGTTTTTATCAACTGACAATGTGCTGTTATCAAATCACAATAGGATGTCATCACCAAGCAATGCCAAATGACAATATCCAGTTATGAATTGACAATGCTGATATCAACTAGAAATGTCCTATTATCAACTGACAATGTGCTGTTATCAACTAACAGTGTTGTATTATGTGATGTTATCAACTGACAGTTATCACATGTTTCAGTACTGAGCATGCCCTTGGACACATCTTTTCTATAACAAGTACACTAAACAATATTCCCTTTAATGAAGACATCTGTATCTCTTCTGGATTCATGTTGGCTGAGGTTATATCTGGACAGGGAATGATAGTTATTATCACAGCTCTCTCAGGTATCCCAGTCTTAACTGGAAATTTATTCTTTTGTTATGAGTTACAGTATGAGTTTTCATTGCTTCTTGAAATTTTAGAAATGGTCACTTAAATTTAAGGGGAAACGGATAAAGTTAAATATTTGTGGTATAAATACAATAGCTGGCACTCACACACAAATCAGACTGACCAGTGTCATCATCAATGTCATCATGAAATAATACCAAATGCAATAGAATAACTTGCAGGAATAACTGACACCTCCACTCTTCTTCTCCTGTTTCCATTCACAGCGTTTTTAATGGTATTAAACAGGAAGATGATGTTTGGACGTAATGACTGATTTATCTGTCAGTGACGTCATTTAAATGTAGATCTAAGTATTGCAATCGTTCTAAGTTGTGACGTCATATTAATTTTCTTCTTCAGCGTTTTTAATGGTGGTATTAAACCGCAAAATAACGTTTGGTAAGAACGACTGGGCGCTGCTCGTATGTTCACTGGGTATACCAGCCGTTCCGGGCGCCATTTTTGCGGCGTTAGGCTGGTTTGGTCCTCATGGATTTTGGTGAGTATAGATTTGTAAACTCTGATCTTGTTCACATGAACTAGAATCCTTTATGTTGAGCCGCTGATACTCCTGTTTTAGATTCTGGGGACCTCTGCCCTGGGGTTCAAAGCCAGGGTGGATTTGTGTTCTCTTGCCTGTGTATTCCTCAGATTCACTTCTGGTGCGACACCTGCTGACCTCTTGGTAGAAGCAGTGCAGCTGAGACTTGCCCTGGGGTTCAAAGCTAGGGTAGATTTCTTGCTTGCGTACTTTTTCACCTGCGTGCAATGAATTCCTCAGATCCACTTCTGGTGCAATTCATGCACTTGCAGACATGTCCACAAGCATTGTGAGGATTCAAACCCTTGACCGAGCATACTGCAGCACAATATTCTTAGCCATTTAGCCACTTTGAATGTATATCTAATTGTTCTAATTGTTCTTCTCATGTTAAGATCAAGTTTATATTTAGCCTGAATTAAAATCAAGAAGTTTTTCATTATAAAGTAGCCTCCAGTGGGAATTGAACCCAGAACACTGACCATTACTGGTTTAAGTCAGTTTCTTATCCAAATAGGCCAGAGAGACATGTGCTACTTGTCAGATCTTTAACTTAAGGTTTTTTTCATGCACCATTTCACTCTTTGGACTTTGATTATTTCTGGAGTTATTAAAGCATGTCTGATGGAAATTCTGGCTTAAAATGAATGTGATCTTAACGTAAACAACTCGAATGGTTAGCAATATAATAACGTGTTGTGTAGCAGGCGATAGAACAATTTCTTGACTGTTTCACAGGATTTCTTTCAAAACGCCTGTTTCTATTTGTTGTTTTTTTTAAAAAAAATTGAGACATAAGTCCCTTTCGTGGGGCCAGTGATACCCCTATTTCTATGGGTTGTTTACTCTATATTCCCTGTTATCTGTGTTTCTATTGGTTGTAGGTGTTTCGCTGACATGCACAGTTCAGGAGGACCAATCATGGCGCTTGTTTACTCCATATTCCCTGTTATCGCTACAGGAATCATAACCGTATGTTATGTGGGAATCTATATTACCATAAAGGTAACTATCGCCCGCTTTCCCAAGGAAGGGGGAAGGTACTGTTTTCATAGGTGTGTATATCTGTTCACACAGCCCAGTCCCAGGTTTTTTCCGTAGTCTCTGGCCCCAAATTCTTTCCAGGTGGGAGTTACCCAGTCCCAGGCAGGCGGGGATACCCCAGGAGAGGGGTACCTCCTGGCCAGGACAAACCTTTAGTAACCCTGCCTTCCCCTGCCAGGACAGGACTGGGATACCCCCACTGGAACTGGTTCACCCCATGGCCAGGACTGGGGTACCACCCCACCTCAAAGACAGAACAGCAGAGCGAGCACTTGCTACGCAGCAGGCATTACCCCTCTTGCGTTCACACCAGAGGGCTTTCTAGTTGCATGTTTTTCTCACCTGAACTGTTAATTTAGTTCTTTACAACATTGACGTCACAGCCATGTGTTCAGTGCCAAAATGTAAACAGTCAAGCTTCATTGACCATTTGCTGCACATTGAACAGTGGTCAATTACAATGCATTCTGATGGTCAGTGGAGCATAAACCTTTTTGGGAGACAAAATAAAACTTATGATTTCATCAAAATCTTAATTTAAAAATAGAAAGATATT
This sequence comes from Haplosyllis leylae, assembly GCA_038406175.1. Classification (NCBI taxonomy): domain Eukaryota; kingdom Metazoa; phylum Annelida; class Polychaeta; order Phyllodocida; family Syllidae; genus Haplosyllis; species Haplosyllis leylae. The sequence continues at coordinate 7,166 of JBCAUG010349938.1, forward strand.
GAGTAATTCAATAATTTTTATCTGAAGCCACCAGTTTTTAATGTCTGCAATGTTGTGTGAAGTCTTAAGAAGTTTCACCATGCCAAATTTGAGAAAACTGCAGATTACCATTAGTTTCAATGGGAAATTTAGCCATCTTTGTAGTGTGATTACTCGATAATTGGCTGGTGAATGTTGCTGAAACTTTCAGAGATATCTTACAATATTATGTTTTTCAAACGACTGCTGAACAATTTGCAATGTGTATGTTGTATCGAAGTACCTTAATGCCCGTATTTATACCCGGTGTAAGGCTAATGTCAAAATGGTCGCAAACAGGTAGCAGTGAATAATACGTTAGTTTCACGAGATACAAGCTTCATTTAAATGTAGACAGAAATGTAGTATTACAATTTTATAAATTCATCGAACACCGCACTTTTTAGCTGAACTAACTGTGAAGTGTCGGCACACGTGTGCACTGCACAAAGTGTTTAAAAAATGTTTTTCTCAATTTTCATATCCATCATGAGTTTGACAATTACAACAAAGGTATGCTTTTAGTTGTAAGTGGTGGATGTGCTCATCTGGAATATTGTAACCTGGCAACATCTGGAAATATCCAGATGAGCACATTCTGTTGTTACCAAGCCCTTGTGTGACAGGTTGAAAGTGGCAGTGAAGCAAAGAAGGACGCAGACAGAATAAACGAATTGAATGCCGAGTTAGAAAAGAAAAGTAAAGCATTGGAGGATATTGAAAAGCAATTTGAAGCAACAAAGGTACAAGAGGCAGAAGTAAACTCTTCAACACACAACAGAATCAGAGACCTGGAGCAAATCTTGGAGCAGAAGGAGACGGAATTGACGTCAGTAAGAAAAGAATATGAAAGTACAGCAGGTCAGCAAGCTGAAACTGTTCGCCGAGTTGAAGAATTAACAAAACAGCTGAAAGAAAATGAGGATGAGCTAGATGCTGTAAAGAAAGACCTGGAAAGTGGAGTTGGGAAAGAGGTTGCTGCAAAGGCGGATTTGGAGAAACGTCTGGAAGAAATAAACAAAGCTTCGGCGGAAAAAGATCAGCAACTGGAAGCCATAAAGAAAGAATATGAAGATAGTGTTAAGAAACAAAATGAAAGTAAAGCTACATTAGATGACACTGTCTCCCGACTGAATAAAGAATTAGAAGAAAAAGTTGTCGAATTAAAGGTTGTTCATGAAAGAGTCCAAACGTTTGAATCCAGTTCCAAAGAACAGAACGATGCCAAGTCGACTGCTGAAGAAAAGGTGAATGATCTAACCAAACAACTGGAAGAGAGGAACAGAGAATTGAATTCAGTGAGAGAAGAGTTAGATAATACTAAAACGGAAGCAAAAGCTGCTGCTGAAGGAAATACGAAAGAACTAACGGAACAACTGCAAAGCAAAAATGAGGAGCTAGGTAGAGTAAAACAGCAACTGGAGGCAAGTGTGAGCGAACAAAATGACCTCAAAGCAAGACTTGAACAACAGGTTGCCAACCTCAGCAAAGAACTCGAACAGAAAATTAATGATATAGAAGGGCGATCGAAGCAGGAGACTGAGGCTCAGCAAACGTCGGATGAGAATATCAGTGAACTCAACAAGCGTCTAGAAGCTAAAGATGAAGAACTTGTGCAAATAAAGAAACAGCTGGAAGCACAAGAAAGTGAACTGACGAAAACCAAGACGTCAACGGGAGAAAACGTCGACCTGTTGACCAAACAACTGAAACACAAAACTGAGGAGCTGAACAGTCTGAAACAGGAACTAGAAAGCGTGAAGACCCAGGCAGAAGTGAGTTGATATCACTACTCCTAAGTATCCACAATAGTGCTGTTGCTGCCTACTTTTGAGCTGTTGCTGTTAACCCTGAGATGGAGTAACATTGCATGCCAATGGCGTTGGGTGTGCCTGATTGCGTTCCTTCGTTTCTGCTTGGTGGAAGAACTTCCCGTAACACGTAAATAACAGAGCCATGCTTTGTTGAAAAATCCTATGAAGATTAATTATTCGATTGTTCATGATATGTCTCGATTAATTTTGCTAACCCCAAAAAAAAAGTTGCTTGTACTACTGACAATTCACAAACATTTGTTTTCTGTTGATTTTAATCCTGCACACTATGATTAAAAGAGTCCCCAAATAAAAAAAAACTAGCGATGATTAGAAAGTAATCAGCTTGACTTTTAACCGCATAATAATGCATGCATGTTTAAAATCTAGTATTTGCATCATTCTGAGCGTTGTATGTAACAATAGAGATTGTAATGTTTTAAATTTTGAAGAGTTTATACAGATAAATATTTAGATGGATAAACTTTTAATAACATCTGGTGTTGATTATGCTGAAATCATTAAACCATAACTCTTTGCATTACCAGTAGGAAAGTGAAACCACATGTTAATAATTTCTTCTCTCTCCACAGGAAGCCAACCAGAAGGGGAAAGCTGCTGAAGAGAAAGCCAAGTCCCAGTCTGCTGAGGACATGGGTAACCTGCAGAAAACGCTTCTCGCCAAAGACGCCGAACTGTGCAAAACCAGACAGGAAATAAACGAATTAAAGAAGGAAAACACTGTAAGTTGTGCATATGTTCATAGACATAGTAAAACAAATGGCAGGATATTTACTTTCGTTCTACACACAGTCCAGACCTTTTGGCGTTCTACGTAAATAGTGCCAGTTGCAACAGTCTAATTTTCACGAACTTGTTTGTGTAGGATCTGCGTGTTGGTTGTGAGAAGGCCACGGCCGCTTTGACGCAAGCAGAGAAAGCTGCCGAGGAAATAGCAAGTGTCCAAGAACAGCTTAAATCCAGTGTATCGCAGGTTCACACCTTACAAACTACCCTGGAGAATAAAAACAAGGAAATCACAGTAAGTTTATTTATTTACCACTGACAGAACGTTTACGTGTGTGTGGACGAGGATGCCCCAGCCTACTAAGGCGAAAAATGGTTGGATATTTTTGTGACATTAATAGGACAATACAGTTGAATCATTTTTTGGGGGAATTTGTTTTTCATTGCAAGTATGAATTGTTATGGGTATTGTAAAACGAAATCAACCAATGCCCTGATGTTTTTGACAATGAAGTTAAAAATGTGTTTCAGTCTTTAAACACAAAATGTGTTGAGCTGGAAACACAAGTGTCGCAGTCGTCAGTGATACGCGCGGAGAGTGTGAGCTCGGTGGGTTCGGCGGCCCCGACGAGCCCCACATCCCCTCAGTCTCCAGGCAAAACCCTCATCCACGGCTCCACCGTCGTGACCCGGGTGGAGGAGAGGTCCACGTTTGACGTCTCCCGCCTCGTGGCTGACCTGGACGCGCGAGACGCTGAACTAGCAGTGTTACGAGCTGTACTGTCGCAGAAGGAGAACCAGCTGCAAGTACGAATAGCTGCTGGACGTAGTCTCTCTGTGTCTTAACTTTATTTCTGTCTATTTTAGCGCAACTGCTGAAAATTACTGCTCACATTGCTGTTTATTGCTACTGTTCAACTATGCAAATAATAATTATACTCATTCAGTACTAATAATACTAACGTATGCTTGTCAGACTAATCATGTACTAATCTGGGTGCTCTCACCCACTGCTACACCGGTCTTGGGTTTCAACGATACTGTTGATTTAACATATGAAAATGCTATGAGGAATGTGTTATTCTTCCTTAAATTGATTCCTGGGTTTCACTTCACAGATTTATTCTGCTATTAATTTCCCCTGTTGCCAGGGAAAATCTAATTACAAAAATATGGAACTAATTCGTGGATCAGTTTAGGCTTCACATCTTCCGTTATTTTCTATTGCAAAAAGTTCGCTGTGTAGAAGGGGGAGCTATGATTATGACGGAAAGGGAATGTTTTGTTTTGACTTGAACGATTTTTATGGGATACCTTAAATATAATTCATTAGTGTAGCTTGACCTAATGAAAATTATTCTCCGGCTGTTCTACTGGCTTTCAAAAGCTGCTGTGATATGCCCTGCTTCTCTGTGCCGATGCGCGTGTGCAGGGCTTCCAGAGTTATTCTCTTTTGAGTTCTGTAGTATTTATTAACTCATTCCGAACCTTCAGTTTGTAACAAAAAGTTGAAGTGAAGCATTGGCTAGCTTCTAAAACCCGTTCCTTACGAAAAATTACATTAAGAGACCTTTATAAATTTCTGTTAAATACGTGTAAGGAAAAGGTAGAACATACTGTGCATAATATTTTTAAAATGTAAATTTTAAAGAAGTGTGATTATGTCTTGTGAGATAATTTATGATACAGACATAAAAGGCTAAATTTAATTGGACAAGGACATTGCATAATCAATTTGCTATGTTTTGTAAACATCAGGAACTTCAAAAGGCCCCATCCGGTGGTCTGGCTCGTTCCATATCAACCAGCAGTGATATCTCGGTGGAGGAGATCGAGCACAAAGATAACGAAATATCTAAACTGAGGGAAATTGTCAAAGATTATTGGCTCAAGATTGAAGTAAGCGTCTTCCAAAATAGTTCGAACTGGTTAATTCCAACCGGCAGTCATAATGTGTGAGCAAGATGAACCCCCGTCTGGCCTTAACTCAAAGACCGAGACCGACACGGGGACCAACAGTTTGAATGGTACTGTGTGGAAGTGCTCACACTCACTTACATCTGCACTGACAATGTGGAACATCGGTCTTGGTCTCGGTCAGTCTGATTGAACCTTTGTTCACAATGAGCATCAATGTTTGCGATCACGCCCTCCGTACTTTGATCTCTCCTAGGGTGCGTTCACATACACCGACCCCGACACCGGCAGTTTTACCAACATGGAGACAATGGATTTGAATGATATTTTACCGACATCGGTAAGGAATGGGTTTCACACCTATTTTGTCTTTTCCATGTACCCTTGTCGGTGTCGGTTTCGATGTACACTTGTCGGGCAGCGTGGTTATTGTGAATTGCACCTTGGAAGATGTATTGAGAGCCTTCCGGTCGTTTTGAATAAGCCTTTAAATTTAACGTGGGGAAGGTCAAAGGTTAAGGGGCTGTTTACACGTAACGACACCGTCACCGACCCCATTTTATAATTTTATAATTGTGCCAATGGTGACAGGCCGTCTGATGGGCAGAATGGGTCTGGAACCCATTTTGCCCATCAAACGGTCCGTCGCTATAACTTGACAGTGACGGGAACGGGGTCGGTGACGGTGTCGTTACGTGTAAACAACCCTTAAGTTTTAAAAAAGAATTTAATGAATGGGCTTCGATTGCTCTGGTGTTCATAGAAGAACATTTTTGCACGGGAAAGAAAAAAGAAAAGGTACTTTGTGTACATTCTGTTTAATGTTTAGAGTATTAAATAATATCAATTAAAAAAGCACCATTAGAAAGTACACCAATTAGTCTGGCACATAATGCAGAATCTGGGTGAATTTTACTGTTTATTGTTTCAGTGGTGGCGTAGAAATGTACCGGAACAAGGATGGGTGTTCTTTGTGTTGCAGAGACGGAGATTATTCTTTGAGCTGCTACTGTAAAAACACACCCAGAAAATACAATTCACCTGGAATTGATTCAGTGGAACCTGTTATTTACAACACTGTGTGATCGAAAACAAAATAGTGAAATGCTGAATCAGCATTTTTTGGCATAACCTAGCAAGATTGTAAATAACAGGTTATCCCACCATGCGTTCCCTCAGTGTTTGTTACGTTTCCTTAGAGTTCGTTCACACTTATCGAAAGCGACACATCCGTTGACTAGAAAGACTAATATAGAAATATAACGTTGTGTGGTTTTATTTCAAATTGCAGGGTCTCAGAGATGAGGTGGACACTCTTGAGGAGAAGCTGGAAAAGAGTGGAACGGGACAATCTGGTGCTGAATCTGATGCCAAAAACATAGAACTACAACAACAAATCAAAGTAAGTATTTCTCCGTGAAACAGTATTTTGAAGTGGACATATGAACATTTATGATTACCAAAACATTATGTGGCACTTGTTTTCAGGAATAAAAGTGTTCCCCGTGCAAGAAAAAAGTCTATGTTCAATTACACTGCTGACCAAAACCGAGAAGTTTTCAATGGATTCAGGGAATGTTAGGAATGCATTCCTTATTAAGTTAGACATCCATTGTAAGCTTCTACGTATCGGTTTCTGTCATTGTGGATACAGTCTAAGAAACGTAAAACTTGGGGTAGGGGGCTGTAATCCCGCCTGAACTGCATTTTAGTTAATTCTAGCTTTGAATAAGTCCGCTGCATCCTCTGTGCAACACATTAAACCAACGCTAAAGGCGCAAGTGGTGATGACTAACAGCTTGTCAAATATAAGCCGAAAATGTCTCGCAGGAAGATTAACAACTACGCAAAACAAATTATACTTGAAATAGTCCTATGGTATGTTTACACTGGCCCTACACCGAGAACGATACAGAGACAGATAAAAAATGGCTTGCATAAGATTGTATGGAGGTTCATACTGTACAGAGACATGACAACATAGATTCTTATTGTTTTCTGTGTACTTGATATCGGTATTCGTCTCTGTCTGGGTCTCGTTCTCGGACAGTGTGAATGCACCATTAGTAGTGATTTACTTACATTAAAAGTTTCTTGTCCAAAAAAGATTCCTTACACAGTTTCAAGTCCCTATGTTGTTATGAAACTACTAGGAACTAACCACCATCTTGGAAGTGTACCACACAACGCGCACGAAGACTACGGTCGAGTACGTTCGAGATGAGGACGAAATAGCTCGACTTCAAGAAATTATAAAATATTACTGGCTTAAAAATGAAGTAAGACTGCATTTGTGTATAAACCGAAAGATACTATTGATGAGTGTTGTGTGTGTTACGTGTGTCTGTTGAACTAAACACTGATGACATAATCTACACGCAGTACAAAAACAAAGTAAAATGAAGCTGCTTACTCAATGGAAATGATGGGACCGAGACAGTTTTAACTTCCACACGAAAACATGAATTTTACTCTTTGGAATTAAATGTGGGTGGGCATGCATTTACAGACTCTACAACTTACCGACACCCTCTTTCGAGATGAGATGTCTCCTCATTTTAAAAGCAGTAGCCTTGTATGGATAAATTCTTCCACTCACACAATACATTGCACAATTCAGTACAGTTTTATATTCATTGTGTGCGTCTGTTTTTCGTTATTTTTAATTTTCATCAATCAAACATATTTAAAAATCTTTTTTGGTAATTCTATTGATTAATTTAAAAATGAATTGATTAATAATTGGCCCGGTGTGAACATTTTGTTTCTTTCTGATTGTGACTTGCCCACAGGAACTAACAACAAGGCTCAAGTCAAAGAATCCTCTACCAAAAACAACAAGTCCGGATACCATCATGGAACTTGAGCATAAAGAAAATGAAATAAGTAAACTGAGGGACATTGTTAAATTTTATTGGCTGAAAATTAAAGTAAGATAGAATTTAGCTTAATTGATTGATAATTGTGCAGTCATTGCATTGCTTATTTTCTTTCGTTCTGATGGTTTTGTACAGGGCTCGCACGGGGAGAAAATCCACATGCGCACATAAAGTTCAAATAAGTTATCTCTCACCAAACAGTGTGTTATCAATTGACTCCCATTGCGAGCTTAGATTTAGCATGTTACAACTGTTAGTTGATAAGTCATTGGTTGATCCAGGGAATTTACCAGTAAACATTTATCCATGCTTGTAACAGTGCAATGGAGGCACAAACTTAATTGTTAAGCTCAAGAAAGTCCTATTACCTATCCATACACTGGATCCGGCAATGTAGACTTTCGATTGGACAATATTTATGAACTTTTGTTTCCTGTTTCAACGTATTTATTTTTACTGTATGTGCCGACATTGTTTTACAAAAACTTTACACCCAGTTGAATATATATTTTTGGAATGGTGTACAACAAAATACACCAATGTCTGAGCCAATGAAATTGCGGCGTTCACGCTGCTGTTGGGTATGCTCGCTTCATAAACGCTGGGTCTTCGTGCGTTTTTCTGCCTCAGCTTAAACTACCTAGTTCTAAGTGCAGTTTTCTTATGTATGTGCGTTGCGTTTTATTTTTAAAGTTGAAGTAATTTGTTCGCGTTCTATTGTTTAGTCGTCATGCTCTTTTGTTCTTGGTCACTTCGCTTCTGTTGAAGTGACAGTGTCTCCAATTCGTGTATTTTCTCTATGGATTTGATTTAAAAGTACTCACGACCCCAGGTAGTGGCGGACTCAAGGGTCTTCCCTCAAGGACCCGAATTAGTGTTATTCATGCAGTGTTTTACAAAATTTGGTGAAAAATTGGAATCTCTGAAGATTGGCACCGCCAAATCATAGATCCGCCACTGCTACAACAGTTGAGTTGCGATTAAGACCTCATGTAAATCCATGGAAAACTGTCCTTAGAAATTGGAAATTGATGTGGAGAATGATCTTCAAAACACTGGTGTTCCATCATGAAGGGCTGTGAGCCTGGTACTGTGAATTATGATTGAAGTGCTGTAACTTGTTGCTTCATGTCATCTCACTCCATATTTTTTATTTGGCAAATGCGTCTTGGTTTTCTTTGCCTGCGGCTCACGTTATTTTGTCTGTGTATTGGTGCTTCACAGGACACACCTGTGCACGGATCCGCTCAGCCCTATTTCCTTGTCGCTACGTAGTACTTAACGCTTTGTACACCTTACCGAAATGACGTTACGTTTGCAAAACCGGTAGGCAGCTTGGATAAAGGCGAAAGGTCCCGTAGGGGAGACTGACGGGGTTCAGGGGCATTTGAACACTTGAATTTCAAGAGTTTCTAAAGAAAACGAGAATAAAGTTACATTTGGACTGACGCCTTATCCCGTTAACTCCTACCCACCTACTTTCGGGTCTGATTGTGTAGTAATTGGATTTTTGTATACAAAATGCAGTCTAAGGTGTTTTTATTATCACCATGCCAGTAAAAGAAATGCTGTTGGAAGAATTCTGTAGTAAAGCAATTAAATATAATCAGAAATTAATCCCACTTGTGTTTTAGAATTGTTCACGGGAGATATGACGCCGTCAGAACCACTCAGTGCATTGGCTGCTGTAAAGAGTGATTCATTCGCAATTTTTGTAGTAAAAATCGTATGTTTTTGACCAACAGGAATTAGAGAGCAACCTGCAGTCAGAAGAACAGAAGCAGTCTGCAATAGAGAAGCACCACAGAGATACACTCCAATCAATGTTCCCGCAAATACACATCAGCAAGTCTCTGGTAAGAAAATAGAATAAATACTTTTGGATACTTTTTGGGGAAGGCAATACCTCCGTGTGTCGTAAGTCTTATTGTGACACAAGCTGCAGATGAGAAAATGTCGAAATATCTAAAACAGCGTTCATTTGTAAAAGAAAAATATATCCTCGTAGAAGCAAAGGAAATGTGTGTCATGGTATATTCACACTGAGCAGAAACAGGGCCGAGGTAGGAACAGGGCCAGGGGCCAGAACAATGTGGGACAATAGGACTCGACCCCTGACCTGGCTCAGATGTAATGTGAAAGTTTCCACTCAGTTTCATACAGGCCATTTGTTCCCAGTCCCTGTCCTGGTCTCAGTTCCACCCAGTGTGAATACACCTCAAGTCTCGGTCAGTGTGGTTGGTGTTAATTTGTAATGTTTGGGTTGTAGCCTCACAAACAGTTGTTGTAATTTATAATGTTTGGGTTGTAGCCTCACAAGCAATGGTTGTCCACCTTTGAGAAGGAAGTAGGGTCGTACATCAGTAGTT
>JBCAUG010350049.1:0-16909 GCA_038406175.1 Haplosyllis leylae
ATAGGATCGTTCTTAGCGCTACACAGTCTCGGCCGTATCCGAGATCAACCGCCGTATCACCGCGTCGCGTTACAACTAAAAGACCTCGCACGGGTGTCGGAAGTCAATGGTAAAATAAGTTTATAAAAACATACTCATTACAAACAACACGTGACTTACAAAGTAAGATAAAATAACCAACATAATATGGGGTAAAACTCACAAGTTTGTGACGAAGACAAATAATCGAGTCTTAATTACTTAAACAAAAACCATAGTAAATCCAAAAATATGTGGTACAGGCAAGACATGGAAGATATAAATGTTTTATAAGTAAAGTTTCATTGGTCCCAATAATTTTAATACATCCACAGTAACTACAGGGAAAACATTGTTATTAAATCAGCTGATTCTTTCACTCTTCTTTGGGTTTGATGACGACAAAGAAGTCTATAGGTTCTTCCGTGGGTGACTGTGTGCAGGAGGTGGCGCCCCGTGGTGAGTGGAATCCCTGTGCGCATTGGACGCAGCGGGTTTGGCGGGAAACATTGGTGTAGTGATTAGGTGGGCATAGAACGCAGCGCGATTGGCTGGAACTCAAGTAACTTCCGGGTGAGCATGGTACTGAAATTGAAAAAGTGGCCAATCAGTTTCAGTGTAAAACATCCATTCATTACCATTTGGCGTCTATTGTTTAGGGTCTATTCTTTACCATTTGGCGTCTATTGTTTAGCGTCTATTCCTTTCCGTCTATTGTTTATTATATCAGACCTGGCAGGGGTGTGGTCCACCATTTTAATCTTACAAAGAACTTACTGCATGTTCCGTTTCTATTCTCCATTCCCCGGTCACACGTGGACTCGATCTGACCAAACGTAACACCACCAGAGGGCCTCAGCAACAGACCAGCGGCACCAAACTGCAACAGAACGAACATTAAATATCAATTTCAACTATAGTGTTGGTTTAGACAAGTTTCAACAAGACAAAACCATGCAGGAGATAATGTCAATAACCCAAACAGATCTTCAGATACATCTTAAATTTAGTTCTTTGGCCCCGTAAAAGCGGCGTCTGAGAGACACAAGCCATTTCACGCAGTTGTGTGTTTTATGTTGAGCATAGTTTCTACCAAAGACTGACTTCTTTGAGAGTCCCTTGTCAATGCAATGAGCGGTTAACAAATGCCTGATAGCTACTCACCTCAGTGGAGATGGAGGGTTTCGCGCCCTGTGGACGAACCCGAAAGTCATCATCATCTACAGGCGCACCCTGGCCCGTGGTGTCGATGACGTCACTACCGAGTGCGCGCGTCGCGTCCTGTAGAACGCTGCGTCTCTCAGCCTCAACACGTGACTCACACTTGGCGTAACACTCGTCGAACAGAACGACAGCAGCCGTGGCCTCACACTCACTCTTACAACTCGTCTCCAGCTAAATGTGAAAGTTTAAAATTATTTCCATTTCAAATTCAACAGCTGTATGTTATTTAAACTTTTCCTGTGAACTATGTATTTTTTTTTTGAAACTTATTGACCACATGTAGCTATGTAATGACAATTTTTTATTGGATAATGAAAGCTGCAGTTACCTTTGAAGTGGACTGAACCTTGAGTTTGAATCTAATCTTCAGTTCGTTGTTTGCATTGGTTCCACGTTTTCTGCGGCCCTGCTCTCCACAGGAAACTGTGACGTCATCAATGGAACAGGAGGGTTGTCCCTGGAGATCTACGCAAACTCCTGTGGAAATAACACAAAACACAAAGAATGAATGTTGATCAACAAAAAGTTTTAGAAACATGTATGAAGAAGTTTCTTTTTAGTGAATGAAAGTTTTGTGTTGAAAGTGTCAAGGTAAATAAGCTGAGGTATACGCACCTTTGCTCCTGAGCATGGCAATGAACGCAGTTCGTACATCCTGTAACACACTTCCGGTCACCTGATCACATGATGTCGTAAAATAGGCCGCTTCACCGTCAATGTAAATCTCATCGAAAAACGACTCTGCAATTTGAATTCAGAGATGGCAATCCGCAGGAAACCAGCCGAGTGTCAAAATGTTCTAACATTGATTTACTCGGTCAAAAAGTTTGGATTCATTGGTTTATATGGGTGACCTTGCTTAGAGATCAATTAGGAGAAGGTCATTTGTGGCATGTGTTATTACGAGCCACACCGAAGGATGCGGGAAGGTAATGTTTTTACACGTGTCTGTTCATTCACAGGGGGAGGGTACCCCAGAGTCTGGTCCCAGTCCTTTCCCAGCCTCTGGTCCATGTCGTTTCTGGAAGGGGGGGGGGATAACCCCTAGTCCTATCACTGGTCATGTCCAATGTCCTGTTACAGGTCCTGCCTGATAAAGAGGGTACCCCCCCCCCCCGGTCCTGTCAGTGGTCCTGCCCTTAGTCCTGCTCCAGGTCCTTCCCGCGGAGAGATGGTACCCCAGTCAGTACAAGACAGGGGGTATTTCCCCAGACATACCAGGGGGTACCCTTCCAGACAGGACAGGGGGTACCCCCCTCTGCACAGAAAGAACTGGGGATACCCTCAGACAGGAGAGGGAGTGATGCCTCTTGAGTCGCGCAGCAGGACTTTCTTTTTAATTCTCAGAGCATTGTTCCCAGTGCCTAAAGGGTTCTGTCTGTTTTGCATTCAATTTTAACGGGCAATGAGGGAACCACGCAAGTGAACTCACCCATGCAGCCGAGTATGGGCGTCATGTTGGCCTCGGTGGTCCAGCGGAAGTTGGTGCTGGGTCCGCATTCCTCGAACTGGTTGGGTCTGATGATGTGCTGGTAGCCATGGTTACACTTGACGGAGCAGCGTTCCGTGCTGACGCGCTTCTCAGCGACGCAGACCAGACCTCCGTTCTGCGGCGTCTCCAGCGCGTGACACGAGTTCTTGGCTGTCAAAACAAACGGGAAATGAAACTGTTTAATGACATCAAAACTATGTGGAAAGATGGGACTATATCATTGCTTTCATTATTTGATGGGCCACATTGACTGGACAATGAAAATAGGTCCGTAATTCTGGCATCCACTGACTGGGCACAATGGTCTATTTGCTGAAGCAATTAAAAAAGATTAAATAGCCTTATGATTTTTAAACTAATTTCGAGTCAAGTTCCCGCTTCCAGTCAAAAATGCTTCACAATTTTTGGATTTATTGTGCTAGCCGATGCTAACTGTAACGGTAGATTGCCGCATATTTCTTGGATCTGTAACGTAATAGTTGAGTGCTCACCGACACATTTTTTATCGTTGGTTGAATCCTTGACGAACCTGGTGTTACATTCACATTTGTACATCCCGGGGAAGTTCGCGCACACCTGTTCACATCCGCCGTTATTCGCTGAACACTCGTTCACATCTAAAACAGGTGATAGCACATTTAAATCTATGACAAACAGAAGTATAATACCTCTGAGTGTAACATGTTGGCACCTAAATGTTAAGATTTGGCAGGACGAATGTAACGTGTCGCTGAGTGCCTTTGTACTAGGTGGATTGTAACATGTTTGGTCTGTTTGGTCTCTGGAGAGTAAAATTTGGGTATCTCTACCTGGCCATAAGCAGGTTTGGCCGGAATGAGTGTAACATGAAGGTATGTACCTGTGCAGGTTTGGCCGGGGGTGAGTGTAACATAAAAGTACGTACCTGTGCATGTTTGGCCGGGGATGAGTGTAACATAAAAGTACGTACCTGTGCAGGTTTGGCCCGAGTAAGTGTAACATGAAGGTACGTACCTGTGCAGGTTTGGCCGGGGGTGCCGGTGAACCCTGTCTTACACCTACAGTCTGTCCGGGAGCTCGCCTCGCCGGCCGTCTCACTGTTGACCGGACAATTGGAACACTCGGACGATCCGGACTTGTACGTGTTCTTCGGACAAGCTGAAAACATCATCATCATCATCATCATCATCACCGTCGACGTCGACAGACTTATTTTTATTGAATTGTTGAAGCTACTTGATACTTTTATTCTTACACTTTGAAAAATTATTCTTGTTGATGAGTTGCTATGAATACATACCTCTGCAGGTAGGTGGAACACCTGACCATCTTTTGTTGAGTAAACAGGTCCTAGTCTCATCACCTCCATGTCGCACATATCCATCTGCGCAGCTCACTGAGCACGTGCCTTGGTAGTTGAGTGAGCATGCGCCGACCAGACCATTTGCAGGAGGGGTGATAGCCGGACACTTAATAACTGAGGGAAAATTAAATTTTTAATTAAGACTTAATTATTTACAATCTGAATATGATAGTTTTACGTATAGAAAAGATTAAAAGGGGGCTAGAGCCAGCTCCTTCACAAGTTGTTTCAGCAAGGCAATTTGCCTTTCTAATTGCTAGTTTTAAGTAGTATTTTTTCCTCTGCCCCCCTCAAAGAACGTATTTATGACTTACTGCTGCATGGGCCTCCGTTGGATCCCTCGTAGCCCTGGTTACATACACACTGCGTCCTCTGAGAGCTGTGAGCGCTTACCGTGTGGCTGTGAGCTGGACAGGAAGTACAGCTGCGTTCCGCGTTACTTCCGGTCTTATACGTGTTCACTGCGCATGCTGAAATAAAAATGATAATAATGTGTTACTCAGTTTAAATGCGCATTGCAGCACACAATACGTTATTTTATTGACTATTGATCTACTTTTCATGGTCACGCGTTCATAAGGTGCTAATTCTTGGAATGCACCACAGTGCTTCAGCCTCTTAACACCTCCCTTTCCGTACTTACCAACGCAAGAAGGGCTGGATGCGCTCCATGCTTCGTTTGTCTGACAGGTGACTGTCTCTGCCCCTTGCAAGTAGTACCCGGGTCCACAGCGGAAGGACACGCGACTTCCGTAAGTGAACGTGTTTCCGGTTCGTGTTCCATGCGCAGGCGTACTTGGTTGTCCACAACTCACAGCTGGAAATGGGAATAAAGTAGAGAGAAATTTGGTTTGGAATTTTTGTACATAAAATAATAGTTTCAACGGGGAAATGAATTTCAATCATTGAGTGTACATACCGGAACAGGAAGGAGTGGATCCAGACCAGCTTCCGGTTGCACTACTTCCGCCGTAGTTACAGGTTCGTCGCTGGTTGCCACGCAGTTCATATCCGGAGTTACAGCTGGAAATAGAGACATGACGTTACCGTAGTAACAACAGCTTCATCAAAAGTCCCTGCTTTGTTCTTTGAACAATTTAAGAGTTGTTAGTCTAATTTATACCTGTAGGTAGCAGCATTGCCTTGTACGGGATTACTAGGCTGGTTGATCTGTCCATTGGCCGGGGCACTCAGTCTAGAGCAAGTCACTCCTGCAGTAGTTATAACGTAATCTTAACGTATTTGTTCCGTGTGAGAATTCTTTGTATTAAGCGCTAGAATAACTTTGATAGATAATTAAATTTGAAGCTGTACTATTTTTTCCTGTTGTCGATATCTCCCTATTTTAATTTCACTGAACAATCTGATAGTTTTCCAGAGAAAGATTTTATGCTTTGTTTTCATTTCATATCCATTTCTGTCAAAACGAGGCTAACAAATGAATTTACATCACGTGGTACTCACGTGTGCATGTGGGCTGGGTTCCGTCCCACTGTCCACTGATTTGACACGTTCGCCGGGTGGAGCCACTGAGGTGGTATCCGGAGTTACACCTAAAGGTGGCGACACTGCGGTAGGACACGCCGTTAGAGGTCGACACCCCGCCGTTAGAGGGCGCTGCTGCAGCGGGACATGTGATTGCTACAAAGGGAAGGAGAAAATAAAAATGGAAAAAAGAAACAGGTTACACAGTGAGACGAAATTAAATTAAAAGTTGCATGAAAAAAAACCAGACATTGATAATTAGGAAGCAGATATTTCTAAATATGACTGAGGACTTCATTGTAAGTCGAGATGGAATGCTCACCCTGACATGTGGGAGAGTTCCTGTTCCATGACCCTGTCCCTCCACACTGTGCTGTGCTGGCTCCCTGGCGGGTGTAACCCTCGGGACAGGAGAATACCACCGAGGTTCCGTAATCGTAGGAGGTGCGGGACGGAGAGATAGACACGTGTGTGTTTAGAGACGGTTTGCTGCATGTTACACCTGAAATATAATAATGATACTAACGTCAACAACGACACGCCTTCAAACGTGACGTCAACAAAGACACGCCTTCAAACGTGACGTCAACAACGACACGCCTTCTTTCATCTATTTAATCTCAATCGTAGGTCCTCCCATGGGATCAGTGCCTGACATATTTAGGATTCGAATTTATTTCTATTTAAAGTTATTCCCGGATCGTGTTTAGTGCTATACCTGTTAAACGATTATATGTACTTACGTCTGCAGGTAGGGACGGTGCTCCTCCACTGTCCGTTGTTCTGACATACGTTATCGGCGGCTCCCTGCCGGGTGTAACCCGCGTCACAGCTGTACGTCACACGGGTCCCGTACACGTGGCTGGAAGCGCCGGACGACACCTGACCGTTAGACGGCTTCCCCGGAAATCCACACGTCACTCCTGCCGGTAGAATACGATCATTTATTATTAGAGAGAGCCAGTCTATGAATTATACCTTGTAATTTATGTACTCGTAATTGCCATTGAGATTTATTCACTCTGACGCCTTGTCAATTTTTAATGGTATTGGGTTCGTAAAACCAATTTGTCTTTGTAAACGTAACAAATCTTACTTGTCTGGCAGCAGTTATTCCTCCATCCAGCAGGACAGCTGCAGGAGGTGGACCCCAGAGTTCCACCATGCTGACACTGCTGGGTACACGAGGCGGTCCTCACGTTAGATCCGGGACATCCGTGAGTATTGATGATGCTCTGACATTGACCTGTAACGTAAACGTTTCAACGTAGTTAAAATGAAACGTTTCGTCGCCGTCTCATTTCTGGGACCATTCTGCATCTAGTAATTCTATTAACGATGATCTTTTTCTGACATCTAACATTTGATTCTTTTATAATTAACTTCAAGTACAGATAAATCATCGTCATCGATGCTGGACGCCGTGTATTCATGAACACTGTGTTTGACTGTCCTTATTTTTGTGTACCTGACCTAGTTGCTGTGTACCTGACCCAATTTCTGTGCATCTGACCTTGTTTGTATGTGACCTTATTGACGAATACTTGACCTAATTGTTCAGTATCTGACCTGATCATTGCGTACCTGACCTAATTACTGTTTACTGACCTAGTTATTGTGTACTTGACCCGATTACTATTAATCTGACCTAATTGTTGTTTATTGACCTTATTACAATAAGTGACACTCACTTGACACAGCTCTGGATCTGGTTTGACGTTTGACTCCTGAGGTTCCACACTCGACGCTACAGCTGCCCCATGCTGACCACGCGCCCCAACATTGCGCCTGACACTGTCTGTAACCATAACAACATAACATTGTAACCATAGTTACGGGACAATAATCATGTAGTGTTACTTGTTTCTTGAAAATGATTACTTTTTTTCCAAAAAATTATTTTTTTAATATACTTTAAAACTTTGAACTACATTACTTCAAAAAGCTATCATCTTCTTTATAAATATTGTCTTCGAACTTAGGTTAATAGTTAGGATTTTAGTAATAAAGCATAAAAGCAAAGCGAAGTAACGGGAAATACATGAGAATTAAAGCAGTAAAAAATGAATACAGGAATTTAAAGGTAACACATACTTAATAGGTAAAAGTTACTGGTGTGAGATCTATGAGAGTGAGATTTAAAGGTAACACACACTTAATAGGTAAAAGTTACTGGTGTGAGATCTATGAGAGTGAGATTTAAAGGTAACACATACTTAATAGCTTAAAGTTACTGGTGTGAGATCTATGAGAGTGAGATTTAAAGGTAACACATACTTAATAGGTAAAAGTTACTGGTGTGAGATCCATGAGAGTGAGATTTAAAGGTAACACATACTTAATAGGTAAAAGTTACTGGTGTGAGATCTATGAGAGTGAGATTTTAGGTTAGAAACGTGAGATTTATTGAAAAGAAAGTGAAGTTAAAAGTTTTCATTGAAAGGCATAATAGGTTAGCCAGGGAATGGGATCAGTTAAGACGACAGTTGAGATTCAGGGTCTAGAGTTTAGGTTCCTTGGTGAACGAGGGTGGAGAACAGGTGTCCAAAACAAACAACAACAGAACACAGTGCTCAACATCAACAACAACATCAACAAGTTTCATCTTCCAGGAAAAGGGAAACTCCGTTCTGTGACGTCATCAAAAGTGTTTACGAAAGTATGATGAATAACATGTGACACAAAGTCAAGAAATTGCCAAGCAATAATACTATCTGAAATACAAAACCAACTCAAGAAAATTGTCAGAAAAGTTTGAGATTAATTATAAAAATAGACCTGAAAGAAAGTGAAAAATGTCGAAAGAAAATGACAATAAGAATGACGTCAATATATTGAATGTTCGGAACAGTATCGCTTGATCCTGTAAATTTTAGACAAGAAAGTTTCATTTCCCAGACAGATACCCAAGCCGGGCCTCCTAGTAAAAATAAATTCACCCCTTCACCAAAGGGGATTGCAGCTTTTACTAGACAAACCTATGTGCAGTTTTCCTGCACAGTGTGGGGGGGGGGGGGCTGCTAGTCTCTACCTTTTCTTCTTCTCTCTCTTCTCTCGTAACTCTGACTCTCGATCATTCTCGTCCTCGTATTCCTTCTCCATAAACTCATTTCTGTTCTCCTCAAAAGGGTCCCATTGTCTCTTTAACCCGCTTTTTCAGAACTGTCTTAGCTTGTTGCTTTGTCAGCAAGACATTACTAACGGGATTTTCTACCACCAGAGGGGGTTTTTCATCGCTGTTGTTCCTTACAATTAAAGAGAAATGAAGAAGAGATTCTTATTGGAAAAGGTAGAGCTGAAGGTATAAGCTGCCTGAATTTTTAGCATCCGGGGCCCTCTGGTGAGGAAATTGCAACACAACAATCACATGACTAAACGCTAGACCTTTGAAAAACGTTATTCAGCGTGGTTATCACAAAATGATCCAACAATTGAGGCTGAGGAAAATCCATATCTGCCACATTCCACACGTAGTTCTGATATTTTGTCACAAGTGTATTTTCACTGTCATGAAATTTTACCTGAGTATCTGAGCATATCATCATATCACTACAAAAATAAATCTTCAGTAATATCTGTAAGACACAAAAAGTCTTTTTGCCCAGAGAGACACCCAAGCCAAGGCTCTAAGTAAAAACAACAGCAAGCCATCGCAAGGGCTTCCGGATTTTACTCTTAACCTGTTGTTATCTACAGCTTTGCTGCATAGCACGGGGGAGGGGTTGCTAGTCTCTACCTTTTCTTGTCTCGGTACTGGGACTCTAGATCCGCCTCTCTGGCCTCATACTCCGGCTCATAGTACTCATTCCTTTCCTCCTCGTGCCGGCTCCACTGTCTTTTAACTCTCCTATTCAAAACTGTCTTTGCTTGTTTATTTGACATCAGGAAGTTACTGATGGGGGTTTCTACCACCAGAGGGGGTTTCTCATCGCTGCTATTCCTTACAATTGAAGAGAAATAAAACAAGATTGTAACTTGGGGGAAGGGGGTGGGGCTGAAACGTTTATTTAGAATTTTCACTGTAAGCTGAGTGAATCTTCTGAATGTGGGGCCCTCTGGTGACGAAATTACGGCACGCTGCAAGACAACAATCACATGACAACAACGAGATGCCAGTTAATAGATCCGCTTCCAATATAAACTGGTTAAAGAAAAGGATGTACAGGGAAAGTTTTTTCTAAAACTATGTTATTATATTTTTTTCTACTAACGCTTTCTGAGCCCGGATCTGCTCGTGAATTCTTGCCACAATTTCCTTGAGGAATCTTTTCTCTCTACTATGTATTGTTTTTGCTTCCTTCTCGTTCAGTAGAAAATCCGGACTGAAAGTAAAAGTGATATTTACATCACGTTTTTATCAATCACTAATAGTTTGTACCTATCACTACAAAAAGTATTCAACAGAAATCTTCCCACTGTACATGCTACAGTGTCGCCTGGTATTAAAAACCCTTGGTAATTTTCATCTTCCGAAAAAGTTGTTTGCTAATGCAAAATCATGTCGGTATCTGCCATATTGCACACACGCAGGTCTGATAGTTGTTGCCATTCTGCATTTCTGTCACTACTTTTTCATCCAAGAGAAATTTGTGCCTGGAAACAAAACTATTTATACTCCAGTCCGACTTTTGTAAAGAAATGTGTTCTGTTAAATCCCGAAGAAGCAAAGATACTGCACCGGGTGAGGTGGGGACTCATAGGACCACCAGTATTTAGCTCGAGAGAACGAGGAGGAACAGGACGAGAAGGCAGAGAAGTGCGTTAAACCTTATCTGGTCCCAAACTCATGATTCCCTTCCCTCTCCTCGATCTGCAGCTCACACGGTACAAGTCCCTCTCTCTGGTGATCCCACCGTCTCTTTACTCTTTTACTCAAGACTGTCTTTGCTTGTCAATTTGACAGCAAGAAATGACTACTGGGTTTTTTGACCACCAGAGGGGGTTCTCTTCAGTCCCTTCTCTTACAAATGAATATATATATTTTCTAAAAGAAGATGGTTATTGGAGAAGATTAAATAAAACATAACGTTTGATATCAAGTGCCTAATTCTTCTGCAGCGGAACTCCAAGGGATACCGTTTAATAGATCGTTTCCAATGGAAACCAGCTGAAGAAAAATAAACTGCTCTTTAATCAAGTTGATCCTAGATCTAAACATATCAACAAAAAATTGTCTCCGGCAGTCTTTTTGCATTGCAGCGTAAATTAGATCTGCAACTGATGCATTAACGCTTTTCAATTTAGTGGGTCCATCTAGTGGACAACTAACGACAGTCCTTAAAACATTTTAGCACAAGGTATGTTAATTCTAGAAGATTCTAGGGTTAGTAGCCACTTTCCAGAAGGAACTTGTCGCCTGCAGCCCAGTGAGGATCTCTAGTTTAAGATCTAGTAAGTTAAGACTGTTCCGCCTAGAGATCTAGACAGAGTTGTGACTAACGTTATCTGAGTTTGAGCTGACTCTCTCAAATCTTCAATTACCTCCTTGATTATGTCAGAAAATCCCCTCTTTTGTCTGGTATGTATTATTTGTGCTTCCTTTTTACCGAGGAGAAAGTTGTGCCTGGAAAATAAATGCGATCTTGGCGTGAAGTTACGTAAATTGTCGACAGTTTGTAATTGTTTTTCATTCTGGATCAAAACCCCGGGTACAAATGTAAATATACGGTAATACTTCATTGATGATGGATCCGAGTAGTCAGGATAGAATCAGCAATTGTCACCTTCGTGTTTGCATAACAACAAATGATACCAGTGTCCGTAGATAGTAGCCGTGCTATTGAATATTAGGCAATTGAAACTATTATAATAAGTGACAACAAGAACACAGTATGGCAATAGATGGTGCGTTTAGAGTAAACAAGAAACCAGCCCAATATGTATCAAAGTCTTAGTTAGTTGGAAATGTTTTGTCTGGAGATAGAAGGACGTGACGAACTCTTTTAAGATTCTTTGGAGAGATATTCCCGCCTCTCTGAACACCTCCTTCATACTCTTCGGAGACCACCTCTTTTCTCTGCTGTTCATTGTTTTGGCTTCCTTCTCATCCAGGAGGAAGTCATAACTGAAATTAGACGGCATCTTTGTCGTGACGTGATTTGTTGGCTTCTCAGATTTAACAAATACGCAGACGAAAAGGAGTTCCAGACGTTCTACACAAGTACATAAAACACCAATTATAATTAAACTTGTGAATCCTTGAATTGCTACCAGTACATGCCATTCTTGTACATATTTCCTGTGAGATACATGCTAAGTTAATTACGAGAAGTAGTAATACATTTATAACTTATTGGACTTTCTTTGAAATTTCCCACTTTCAAAGAAGCTTATTTGATGTTTCTTTAACCACCGTAAGTGTACGGCGATCCAAGCAGACACCCACAGACAGGTACACAGACAGACAGACGTGGACAAACTGACAAACGAGATATAGAGACAGGATTGCATTCATTATAGAATGTTTTATTTTTGTGTCAGACCTTTGAAATTAGTGCACTTATTCCAGTGAAGTCTATATGAGTTTGAAAAGTGTCAATAGATTAGTTCACTTAGAACTATTTTACCAATTTATGTGAGACTCCATTCATTACAGCGTTTTGTTGGGTTCGTGTGCACGCTGCGATTAATTACGCTGTAACTAAGAATGTATGTTGTTTATTGACACGCACGTTATGAGGCGCTGATCAGGGGAGACTCTTATGCTGCGGGACCTGCCGAACCTGTCCATCAATCTGCGGCCGGCCCGAACGATCTGCCGGCCACCCCTGACTATCCTCTCGCCGGATCTATCAACCAGCCGTCGGCCGCCTCTAGCGACTGCCCCACCGATCCTCCCGAGGGCTCGACGACTGCCGCTCGTCACCTTTCCGACCACCCCACGAATGCGACCAAATAACCCCCGCTTCTCTCGGCCGTTAGTCGCTTCAACGTTCGTCTGGTCAGCAAAACCGACAGAACTAAAAGCGAAATTTTACGTCAAGAGAGCAGTTTTCTGCGAAACGACTTGGGTTGAAGATTCCTGGGTGTGGTGATACTTGCTCGTCAGTGCATAAGAGTCATCTCTTCAGTACTGCACCTGCTACACTGTTCATGCAGTGGCGGAAAACATTCGAACATTAGATGTCTTAACATCGTGAACAGTCATACGTGAATACGCTATATCTGGACATGCACGAAAGAAGAACATTGAGGTATTCCGCTAATAAAATCTATCAACAAGATCATCTAATAGCACATCACCTTGGAAAACCTAATCTCTTATTATTTATATTGCTGCAGTATCACACTGTAATCTGTATCTGGACATGCGTCTCACACCTGTGATGAGTCTCGCGGTTTCTCTCGTCAGTCTCGCGACGCGTTTCTGTTCTCGGAGATAATGCATCGTCCAGCGCATGTCAGCGTATCCCCCCCCCCCGCTTCACTCGCTCCACCAACGGTGAAGAACCCAGAACATGCTTGGCGCTCTTCTCTGGCATCCCTCACGAAACAGGATAACTTGAAATTACAGATGCTTATATTAAAATGACTTTCACAAACTGGTGGAAAATCCAGGATCTATGAAGCCGCCTTGTCTAGAACGTACAAAATACAGAGTCTGTTGTACCAGCACGGAAAGCCATCGAAAAAGCTAAGATTGAAAACAACCACAACATTTATTTGCAAAGAAATCTAGATCAGTTCATCCTTCTACCTGATGTATTGGATCCGAAATCGTGACCAACAACAAAGAGAACCCGAATTTTTTTGCGATTACGGATGGATTGAGTAAAATCTGTTTAGTAAAGAGCTAATTCCGCGGTAAATATGGCAGCAGCGTTGACAGCGAGGTGGTGTCACTAACTGTTGTTTGTAGATGAAGTACTCGTTCCCTTCCAGGACGTCTTCCGCCCACCTCTCATCATACACCTGCTCGTAACGCTGGTCCCCGAGCTGTCGCCGGAACCGGAACCGACGGGTCCCCAGGACATTCAGCGCCTCCTGCGGGGGAATCGCGGCCTGTATGATGATGTCTGGAAGCCTCCTGTCAAAAGATGAAGTTGCTAATGGCGCCACCTCTCGGTTGGGCGTGTAAAGTGAAATATCAGCTGACCTAAATAAAGTGGCACGGTAAAAAGTGAATGTCAAAATCCAAGTAAACTATTATCTTGGAGACTCTCACGAGATTTTCCCTTTTTCGTAAAACAGCTGTTAACCTGGGGGGCATTTCAACCGTCAAAACACAAAAGCCAGCGAACACACGATACAAAACAAATGCAAAAAAACATGTTTCTCTTGATTTACCACCACCTGAATCTGTTAGAAACAAATGTAAGGGTTGCTTAGTATGACTGAACCGACATTCACCTGATTGGGGTTGTATCTATAACTTTATCTCTACACTTGGGATCCAAACAGTGAACCACAGCGCCCTCTGGGATCACGTGACGCTTACTTCTCACGTGATTCTGGTGAGCTGGTTCAGGCTCTTTGCCAGAAGTAGAATGGACGGATCTAGCACTATGTATGATTTCTAGAGATCTCTTCACAGGAGATGCGGCTGTTATTGGCGCCATCTCGCGACTGCTTGTATCACGTGATATATCAGCTGACCTTGAGAATGGAAGGAAAGAGATTAATTGTCGATAGTAAACCAAAAACAAAATATCGGATGGAATCTTCTGGAATCTCCTATCTCAACGACTCGCATGGCATTCTTCGTTTTCAGCAGCATAGCTTCTTCTTTGCAGACAGAAGAGGTCAACAAAATATGCACGAAGTATTTGTAACAAAAGTGTTCCCTTTGGTTGTGGATGGATGTGGATGCGAGGTGGATTGGCTTTGAGGCTACCTTTTCACAAAGCCATAACAAGTTTGCAGAATAGGCCAGAACTGTAGGTCGGTTGACAGTAAATTTTTATCACGTATTGTTCCAAGTAATGAAGTGGAATAATTTCGTGGTCCAAGTCCCCTCATAAACAAACTTTCCGGGAAAAAATATTCCCGGATCTGAGGAATCCAATACCCTTGCTCAACAGCAGCCACAAAGCCAAGTCTCAAACAAAGTGAAACGTAGACTAAGGGAACCTGGGCTTCACCATTTCCGAACCAAAACAATACAGAATGTTGTGTACATGGTGCGAAGTAAAGACAATAAGCATTAACAG
This sequence comes from Haplosyllis leylae, assembly GCA_038406175.1. Taxonomy (NCBI): domain Eukaryota; kingdom Metazoa; phylum Annelida; class Polychaeta; order Phyllodocida; family Syllidae; genus Haplosyllis; species Haplosyllis leylae. Next base: position 14,711 of record JBCAUG010350049.1, read on the forward strand.
GCTGAACCGTAAGAGCTGTGCATCGATAGCTGCGTAGTTAATCGGGTGGATGAGGTTTTCCGGTTGACATGGATATGGGTGTGGGTGATATGTGGTGTGGGTGATGGGTGGTGTGGGTGGTGTATGGGTGTGGGTGATATGCGGTGTGGGTGATGGGTGGTGTGGGTGGTGTGAGTAATGGGTGGTGTGGGTGATAGGTGGTGTGGGTGAATGGGTGTGATTGTGTGTCACAATTAGTGGTAGGTAGGTGATAGTGGCATGAGGGTGGTTAGGTGAGTGGGTACCTTTTAAAGTTCATGAAGCCAGTGCACTGGGAATAAAGCTCACGAAACTGTGCAGTGGTCCGGCCCTTCCAGGTTAGTATAAGGGCGCACTGCTCTTCGCCAATGTAAGACGGGAACGACTGCCTCTTGACTCTCGATCTAAAATACAATTTGTCGATCATCAAAATACAAGCAATGAATGTGAGCTATCATTGGCGGATCTAAGGGGGACGCCAGGGACGCCCCCCCCCAATCTGGGTCCAAATTCTTTCATTTTCATGCAGCTTTCGGGGAAATTTGGTCAAATAATAGGTTAGCACCCCCACCTTGGAGGTTGGCAGCCCCGTCTGGGAAATCCTGGATCCGCCACTGGCTATGTTCACAATACGGTGGGAGGGGTGGGCTAGTTCCAGTATTACCATAGTGAACTACAAAAGCTTTTCAACCTAATCACTCCAGAAACAAAAGGTAGAAAACCAAGGTGTCAAAAGAGATTAATAAAGAAACCCGAAGCCAACAAGAGAAGGCTTAATTAGAATGCGGCTATGGCAGGGCCCTCTGGTGAGAAAACTATTTCCTTCTTTGTACCTCTGTAACTTAAGCTGTCCTATGTAGTTTGCGCATTCAACGAACATTTGGAACTCCTGGTCACTAGTGTAATCCCAGATGGGTCTACTATTCTCCATGTAGTCAGTGCAAAACTCTTCTCGTGTTTGCTGTGCTCTCCTTCTTGACCTCAATTGTGATCTAGAAAAAAGAAGCTCTGACATATCTCTGATGCTCTGTTTCGTGATCTTATTCCCAGTGACGTTGCAAAATGTTCATTGAAAATGTTCATCTTTTGACGATCTAATTTGTGACCTTAATCGTGACCTCAAAACTGTACATCGACACATCACACACCCACTCATTAGTACAGTAAATCAGTGTCCGCTTTTTGAATCTGTGGTATCAGCGAATCCAACAAGCAAACAACAAAAACCACATCAACAACAATTGTGATGACCCAATTTCAGCACTCCAAAACGATGGCCAATAACGATCAAATATCCTTCCATAACAACCACAACAACTCCAAACGTGCATGGCGAAACATCAGCGAAATTATAGAACGAATGTGAGGGTGGCCATCCACACACACACACACACACACACACACACACGTACTTCGGACGGTGACATGTGGGTGGAGGGTTTAGGGAGAATGCAACAGAAATGCCCTGAGGTTAAGCTGTCATATAAAGTAGTGTTGTGGATTAGCCAGATTGGGTTGTTAGGCGTTTTATCATCAGTTACGTATATTTCTGTAGGGTGGATAGTAATAGATGGTAGATAGGGGGTATAGGGTAGTGGACGCTACAGGTGGATGGGATGGATGACGTCAGAAGGGCAACGAAGTAAGCTGTGCATCTGGCTTGTCGGTGTTGTTTATTGTAGCACTCGAGTTTTTCACGGTAAGATCACATTTACATTTTAAGCCTGAATCAAGAGGGTATAAAAATTTCAGTAAAAAGTTGCCTCCACTTGGAATTGAACCCACAACACTGACCATCACTGGATCTAAGGTTGAATGCTTAAATCCAAATGGGCCACAGAGACCTGTGCTACTTGGCAGACCTTAAAAAAGAAATTTGTTTCGTGCACCATTTCACATTTTGAAAAATCATTGAAGCATGTCTGATATAAATTCTGTCTTAAAATGTAAAATTTGATCTTATCGTGAAAAACTCGATTATCTAGCCGTCTAGTCGAGTTTTCCCGTAACGGACAAAGTTGGCAACATTGGCATTTTTGTACAATTTCTAATGTAAATAAATTGGAAACAGTTAAGAACATAATGGGTTTCAAAGTAGATTTACATTTGTAATGGTGTTTTGAATTTTAACTGATGTGATGAGTTTCTCTATTTATCATATTTTCAAATTTAGGCAAACAC
>JBCAUG010350160.1:0-16905 GCA_038406175.1 Haplosyllis leylae
ATTTGACATCTTTTTGACAATTTGACATCTTTTTTAACTTAAACCACCTCAGCCCGTCACAGGGCTATTTTTAATTTTCATCTTCTTATGTACTCTTGGATGACACTTCTGAGTTTTGTTAGGGGTCTTAGCAAAAGGAAAAGGGTCGGATTCATGCGGCTGGGATGAAACGTCAGGTTCAAGTGCTGAGCTTTATGTTCAGAGTATCATCGTTGACCTTTTGTGGACAGCTAAACAAATAGCTGCCAATTAAATTGCCAAATCCAAGACCAAATTAAGTGGCGCTTTGTCTGAAAGCCTTCATCTGTGTTCAAGTACAATGTGGTTGATTAGAACACACAAACTTGATCACCGTTCATGTTCTTGATGATATATTATGGTGATGTCACCACGTGAGTACACCAATGCACCATGAAAAGTGACACTGGCTGGAAAAAACAGCTGTATTTGACAACCATCTGGCAAACTACAATAAATTTAAATAATGACAATCTAACGAAAAGCTAAACGAAATCTGGCACCAGAACACAGTACATTGCCTTGGACTTGGCTGGGATGAACTAATCTGACCGGACCACAACATGCACATTTCAAGATGGCCCACTTTCATCCACGTGGTGTTTAAATCAGCCAATTAGACCATTCAATCCGAGTACCAAACATTCAGATAATTATAGCCAAGGGACAAGTAGTTTTTTAGAAGCAATACCTTAGCCCAGACTTGCCAGGCAGTCTGGATGGTAATTACTTTGTAGGGTCACCGGAGCCGACCCAAGGACCGTTTGTGTTGGATAGGGTGAACATAGAGTGGGACAGTCTGGTTGGGCTCTTCGTCTGCTTTAGCAAAACTTTTTAATGATTTAGCTTAGCGTTTTGGTCTCCGGAAGCTATTTTAAATCTATTTTCGATATTTCACAAAGTTGCATGGTGTCTACTGAAATGCTAGTCATCAATTTTTGTCTCCTGCTTTTGCTTTCGTTCCAAGTCTTAGCAGATGAATCTCTGCTGGAGCTAAGAGGGAAAGTTGAAGGTAAGTCTTTTTTGTACCAAGACATATAAAGTATAGTTTTTTTCTGGAATTAAAACAAATGTTTCGGCCACTGTGTGCAAGCATTAAAATAATTTGAGCTCAAAGTCAGTTTTTGTTTGAATGAGCGTGGCTCTCGCAGTAACTAAATGTACAATTGAAAAGGAACTGACTATATTCAATTTATCAGATATTGATAATTGCTCGGATATTTCAATAGAATTACTGAACTATCGATTTCTTCGCTCTTGTTCAAATTTCCCAGAAACATAGTCATACCGTAAATCATTTCTTTGACAATTACCGCTCGCATCCGAAGGATGGGGAAGGTACTGTTTTCACAGGTGAGTGTCGACGGGGAGGGGGGATCACTGATCCCTGGTATCTGGACCGTCCCAGGTCCCACACCACTACCCCTTTGGCCAGGACCAGGAGAGGTTACCCACCCCCCTTACCCAATGACCAGGACAGGGTACCCACCCTCCCACGCCCCCCCCCCCCCGGCAGGACACGCCATGGACAGGATATAGCGCGGGCGGTATGCCTCTTGAGTTTTCATGCAGGAACACTTTCTTGTTAGGACTGTGATTTTTGTTTGCAGATGTTAGTAAGAACAAAGGATTAACCTGTTATGTGTGCACAAGCTATTTACCACAATGCAATGGAACAGTTGACAATACACAGAAATGGGTGCCATATATGCTGTGCAAAGGGAAGTGTTTCGTCCGAGTAGGGGAGGAAAACACGACAGGTTAGTAAAAAAATATTCGAACTCTTCCGCTATCGGAAATAACAACTCCATCCAAGTCTGCCTGAGACTTTTCTGTATTTAGCAAAATTCAATTTTTACTGAGAACAATTATTAAATCATTTAGGGAAGGATCTTTGACGAATAAAAAGATGCTAAGAACAATCATTAATTTAGAAAATTACTGATGATTAAGAACAATCATGATTCATAAATACTACATCACTTTTTTGAAAGAACAAGCATGAATATCGAGGACTATTATTAATGAATATTATTGATATATAGTCTTGAACACTAAGAACAATTCAGAAAGAACTGAGGCTTCAAAGCTTAATAATGACATATTTTGTCAGCTTATTGAGACAGCACATAGATGCTTAAATATACGACAAACGTGAATACATAAAAACTGAGAAGAAACTCAGTAAGATGTCACATAGAGGTATAAAACATAAAAGCTACAAACACGAAGAATTGAACCTGTCAAAAGGAATGGCCTTCCGCTAGTAGTTTTATTAAATGATTCGATTCGTGCAGCCATTGCGTTTTGGACGCTTGTGGAACAGTGATAAAATCAGTAGGAGAAAATTGGAAATAGGCACCAAGCAATCAGTGGTCTGTCGCGCTCAAGCCGTAATCACAAAGTCTGCAAGGGTGTGAAACAGGGGATTCAATTGGCCTGTGTACGTGGGATTGCGGTGTCCTAATTCAAAAGTAATCTTCTAATGTGTTCGTTTTAGAAGGCTGAATTTAACTTTTTGCAGAAAATTGTAGGATTTGGGATATGGATAAAAATATTAAGGGCTGAAGAAATTTCACTTTGGTGACTCATTACCTCTGAGTACATAGTGCCTGCCACCTACATTGTTGCTTATCAAGCTACTACAGTTGCCTCTCAGCCTACATCTGAATCTAGATCACAACCAAAATAGAATTTTGAGTTTTTCGTTGTTTCATTGTTCACCTCATGTGGAAAAATTCTCAAAATTTTTGGGCAAAAAATGTTCGTAAACCAATGAGGTAACTCTCCATGAGTCACCAATAATTACTTACATTAATTGTCCCTACTAATATATTGTATAATATAAGAAACAATACTAACTGTAACATTTGCATGTAACAAATTTGTAAATAATTGAAAGTATGTTGAGTAAGGAATATTATGTCAGTGTGTTGCAATGAGTTGATTATGGTAACACATGGTTTCACAAACATTCCTTGAGCACCATGCTGATTTTGTAAAGCACGCACCAAATAATGTAGTGCATTGGAATTTTGACTACAAAATATTCTGTGATCTGTTTAATTTTATTTTGGTCATCAATACATTCCAGTTAATGATAACTACAACAAATAAACGCACATAAAATTTATTTTGAAGAATTATAATTTTGAAAATTACGGATGTATCGTTTTCATTTACATGGCATAAGTGCCAAACTTCAACAAATTTCCTATTTGTATGTACTCTGTAGGTTACACATACAGGCATAGAACCAAACTACCCACCTATTCCCACCTTATTTTTTGGCTTGTACATATCACATAGCCTCCCACATGAGTCATGTCTACTATCACAATATCAAGAAAAGAATCAAATTTAAATTATTTATGGCCAGTGAAAATAACCATTAATGATTAAACATATCAAAAACAGCTCTAATTGTGGACTTGGATCCCCTATTTATTAAAATTAACCTTTTGGGGTAAAAACCAAAGCAAAAAGTTTGAGGAGTTTTTCAATTTGAAACATCATTATGGAAGCTAATAATCAAATTTTCCTGATACAGCTTTGTACAGAGGTTGCACTGATGGATGGAATAAGGTCGATGATCTCAGCCTCGATTATGTTGGCTGTAGAAATCATACATGGAATGGTGTTACGCGGCTTTGGTGCTTGTGCGACACAGACAGATGTAATGTCTATTCACTTCATGCGCTTGCGGATGCAAACCGTACCAGGTAAAGAAAGGAATTCCAAATGTCTACTTTGGCGTGTGTTTGCTGCGAAAATGATTCAAAATTAACATAAAAATCATTGCTCTTCCAGTTTCGAATGCTTTCATGTTGAACACGTGAGAATTAAATTTCAACATTAAGAATTCAGTTGCACTTCACATTTAATAATCTAGGTCCTATACTCCAGTGGAAAATAAGAAGGAATCACTTTCATACCTGATCAACGCCATGGGCCATCCTGGTCAAACGGAACATGCTGTTCCGTTGAGCCACTTTAAGGATTATAACCACGCTTACGACAATGCAGCATACAGTGACAAGGGACAAGGTTATGGTAACAGTGTGTACGACAACAGTTACTTTGATCCAGTGAAATACGATGAGAATTATGTGAAAGAAAAAGAACAAAAAAGACCACTTCCTCACGACATTCACACTCCAATCCAGGAAGATAAAGAGGGATATGTAAAACCTAAAGTAAGCAAAACAACTCGCTCTCAATACGAAAATATGCATCACACAATAGAAGAATACAAGCCAACGAAAGAACAATCAGGAATTGTGAGATCTTACAGGAGTGAAACCAGAACGGAGAAGTATGAGGGGAAAGACAGGGGTCACACAGGACACGTCAGAGAAGACAGTTACTCGTATGGGGATAACCAAGGCCGTGATTACCCACTGTACACGCAAGATAAAACGTTTACAGATATAGATCAGGTACCAAATGTGCAACATATATTAACTAGAAAAGATGGTAAATAGGATAATACGAAGAGATTGAACAATTCTAAGCAGAACGCATGAGACAGTAGTATTCCTTGTTCATTCAAATCAGTTTAATCCAAAAAACGTATTTTCTGTCAAAGAGAAAAAACCCATTTGCGACTCATTTACCGTATAACAAGATTCTATAGCAGTATATTCATTCCAATAATTGAGAGATTGGGATGAGGCAACTCAACGAGTTACCAAGAATTTTTAGTCGCTCCTGCTGCTGACGACAGCAGAGCGACTTATCTTCTCTGTATGGTGTCTGTTTGCTTGGATGCTTGAATGTAGACAGAGAACTTAATTTCAAATCTGGACACCAGATGGCTCATGAGTCTAATTTCAAATATTGACACTAGATGGCACCACTATAACTTGCAGGTGCGACACAATGCTGGTAGGCATTCTTGTTTCAAAAAAATCAGGGGACTTTAAAAAGTAAATGGGTAAGGATTCAGCTGCCAAGAGATCAGTGGGTGTCACACATAGAGGTGATTCTGGGGGAGTTTATCATGTGCAGGTGACAAAGCATACACATGAGGTGATTCATCCTGGTTTTGAAACCAAGGACGAACATCATAAGAAGTTAAAAGCATGGGTGTAAGTAACCCAACAAAAAGGACATGTAGTGGTAAGACTCATACCCGTGTCCATAGTGTGCTGCTGACTGAGCTATTGGTGCTCGACTTACCAATAATATCAATCAAATCAGAAATCCTATAAGATTCCCGGCAGATGAAAAATTGTAGTATTATACTATCATGTCCGTTCAGGTCGAAAACTCAGACGTAACTAGCAGATGATGAATTGACAATGGCAATCAAGCGAATTCAAATTTCCCAATTTAAACTGTAAACAGGTTCATTATGGAGAGAGTAATGACATCTATGTAAAACCTTCGGCGGTGCAAAAGAAGGGCAAGCCTTACACTTTGCCAGACGTTCCAAAACCATTTTGGGACCCATCATATCCTGATAATTTTGTTCGAGATGCTTATTATCCGTATGGTGAGTTTCTAAAGTTTATAATTTATATCGAGATTTTCTATCTGAATGTTAGAAATTAGCCAAATTCAATGAAATATTTTTTAAGATCAAAATTGAAAAATTGTGAATATTTTAAAGCTCAGATATAATATTTCTAGATAACACAACGATAACAACAATTGCTAGGCTACAGAAATTCAAAGTTTTAATGGAATAAAACAGTTTTTTATAACACCGTGCGACCTTACTAACGTTTAGGGCATGAGCTTCCAGTCCACAAAAACAGAGAAAACCAGGAGGACGAGCCACAATACCAAAACCCACCCACCACCACCACTACAACTACCGCCGCCACGTATCCTAAACCAACAACAGGTTACATATTAGGTCGTGGGTCAAACACGGATCATCCTATGCCAGGTATCTTATGGTTAATCATTTTTGTGGTTGTGGTTGTATGCATGTCTGTGTTTGGTGGATTACAGAAAACACCTTAATTAATTCATTAAATTAACCTGTTACAGGAGAGAGAGTGTTTTGTTCAGAGACTGGATTCTATCAGCATCCAACAGATTGCTCAGCTTTTATTGCTTGTACTATAGACGAGCATGTGAGCAAGCCAGTTATGAACCATATGAGATGCCCTAAAGGTAAGCAGTTGCTAATGGAGGCTTGAGCGTACATTTGAAAGTAATAAGGTACATATTAGGCAATTAAGTTAATATCTTTTCTCAGGATTGTTTTGGGACAATACCAGACACACGTGCGACTACTACTCGGATACTTGCAAGGATTCAGCAGCTAACAATAAGGCCCATCTTACTCAGCTTGAGGATAACGGAAAAGGTTACGACAAAATGGACAATGAAAAGGAACGAGGCGTAGAAGCCCGAATTTTAGACAAGCCTTACACAGATTTAGAAGAATCACAAGGATATGAAGAGTTACACGATGCCAGTTTTGAAAGTAAAAAGGCTTATTTCACAAAATAAAATGTTTACGGGGTATTTTCCAAAAGAGCTTGTGATATGTAGAGTTAACTCTGTTCAATTGATAACGGATAAAATAGATCTAACATCAGACAGAACTTCAGTAAATTAATAACAAGAGAGATACACACGCACAAGTGGTATCTTCCTCAGTTTAAGTGCGATTTAAGTCGGGTTTCAGGATAGGGTAAATCAGAACGTTCATTGCATTTCTACATTTATTGATGTGATTATACTGGCACAAGGTGCTAATGACAATCAAGCTAAAGAGTAATGAAGTGATAAATTATTTGTAAATACATTTGTAAAAATATATTTATGTTTAATTTACCAACAGTAGGTATATATTCTGTTTATACGGTGGGCTCGAAGACTGCATATGTACAAAATCCTGATCTGCACTTCGGCTTTCCATCATTAAATGATAACTTGACATTTAAGCAAAGAAATCGTGTATACTTTATCCGGGAGTAACTTCCAAAAAAAACGTTCACACATATAACTTTCTTCTTACTTCACTATTTGTGTAAATAACGTTCAAATTGAGCGGTTAATTAACAGTTTACTCTTTAGTATCAGTTCTCTTGTGAGGCATCACTTATATTCTTTGCAATTGGAATTCCTTTTCTCTATCTTCTCAAAAAGTAGTGGACAAAACATAAAGCTGATGCTTTATTATATAAGTTGCTTGGTCCCATTGCTTGAAAAAGAGGGATAAAATTCAAAGAAGTAAATTCTTGTAAACCCATTTATGACTAATTTACAGTATATAATTTTACATTTATTTTCTTCTGTTTGTACAATAAAGCTATGATAAACTACAAATTACTTTCGTGTAAATTGATAACTTTGAGAATAACCAACCTACACTTCTTTGGGACTACGATGGTATACTTTAACTACAAAAACAGCTAGAAATCTATGGGGTTCAGCTTACACAATCTAACTAATTCTGAAGCATTTTTAAGTTCTTCATAACAAAGTAGATCCATTAAATATATGTGGATATCTTCAATACATATACAAATACGTTTTCGAACAAATTGAAAAAAATACATGAAAGAGGTATTTAAGGTATCCAACGGGATCGGTTTCTCATCACCCGGTTGCGAACAAATTTTAGCAGTCAATGAGGTTGTGACAAGAATTTCGTTTGCATCAAGGATTTTCGCACATAGATCTAGAATGTGAATATCACTTCATAAACTTCCGTTTCTATTGAAATGTTGCAACGTACCGTAAGAAAAGGCTACATTTTGAGTCATGGATCATGCCAGGTACCTTATGGTTAATATCGTGTGTAGTTGTGTTTGTATGCTTGTCTGTGGGTCTTCGGTGGATTAGAGAAAACACCTTTATTCATTTGTTAAATTAACATGGATTCTATCAGCATCCAACATATTGCTTGTACCACAGACTGCGCTCAAGATACACGCACAATACGATTGTTCACAAGACATTTAAGAACCAGAAGTATGTTTGCATAAAAAACTGCAAACACCTACCATACACAAAGGTGGTTTTAAGTGCTGTATCAGTGAGTTTTTCAGAAATTACAATCTGCAATCGCCTAGGATTTGATGATATAATTTCATTCATGCTGGTACTTTGTTTCTTTTTTTTTACAATGAATAGCTGTGAAGAATTTGAAAAGACACACCATGAACATAATGAAGAAAATCTGGCCAAAATTATTGAAATTTCCGCCAAACTCTGGTAGATTTCAATAGTGGAAAACTCGATTCTGTGTTGGATTTTTTTGCATTGGTTGTCATGTTCTTTCTTATTACATTATTTGTCTTTGGAGAAAACTCTATTATTTACGGACTCCAAGGTTTTGTGCTATGTTTTAAGTTCTTTAGTTTGCGTCCCTATTTTCAGTTAATGGTTTTGAACTTGGGCCGTTCTGTCGAGCCAGTTTTTCCTGTTGCCTTCTTTGTTTAGCTAATTTCTTTGCCTCTTTGTACCTGCGCTTCTCTTCAGGACTGTAAAATAATATAAAATTAAAATTGCAGACATTAAGGGAAATAAAAAAGCGGCATTGGACAATCTTGTTTTTCTTTCAATTTATACAGGGTTTAGGTTTGATGAAACCAATGTGTCAATGAATGGTTAATATGCTAGGATTGTAACCTACACGTCCTGGATTGAAGCCCTATTTTTGCAAGATTTCGATAAATTTGATGAAATTATTCAAATGTCAAAACTCAAATGGTCTATTTAAATTAAGCATATCAAATATTGACATATATCACTGCTTGTCATGGGAAAAAGTATGTGTCGGTCTGTGCTTCTACCTGAGAGTTCTGGTCCATTTCTCCACCTCTTGTATGGTTTGTGGGAGAGGTCGTCCCAGCGTCTCCGGAAGTAACAGGGTAAAGACTGCCGCTATGAGGCACATTACACCGAACACCACATTAGGTAACCATGGAATAACACGGGACTGTAATTGTAGGATGAATATGACATTGAAGTATTATGCAAATTTTACACAAGACATCGTGTTGGTTTTCGAAGTAGTCTTGTAAATGTATGTGACTTATTTTCATGGCAACACAATAACAATGAAAACAGGAAGACACGTAGGTTCATTTGCATCAAATATTAGAGCTAAAACATTTCGTTTCAAAGCAAAAGCAAAACTTACAATAAAGGGAGTGTAAGGAGCTACAATATTCCCAACACGTCCGCCAAGCGATGCTATACCAATCCCCACATTTCTACGCAATAAAACAAATGGTAACTCAAGTCAGCAAATATAATTTTAAAATATGATTAAAAAAAGCCAATGTAGTGCATGCGTCGTCTTTTTGCAGATGACGATATCACAAAAATGTAGAAGGTGATAACTGGAAATTTCCGTTACTACTAAATTTAAAAAAACAACAACAAGAAAGCGCTGATATTGCCACACTTTCTACGTATCAAGATATCAAAGTAACTAATTTATGGATCCTAGACCCTAAACAGATATCATAAAGAAAATGTTCTACCTAAGTGTAGTTGGAAACAATTCAGGAGCCCAGAGAAAAACGCTTCCAAAACATCCCGATATTCCAAATTTTCCTATCATGGCTAATGTTACTACAGCTGAAAGTTATTATAAAAATGCCAGTTAAATATCCAAGCTATTTACAGATTTTAGTGGCAGGACAACCCAGTCCATTTGCAAAGACTTAAAAGATTACAAAAGCTTTTCTGCTAAAGTAATGGCAAGAATGAATGTGCAGAGAAACTGTAGTTTCAGGATATAGACAGAATGTGAACATGTTTTGCTGCTGAATGATCGGCTTTCTTTATTGAAAAGTAGCATGTTTTTAATCAATTTCCAGATACCTCTTTTATGTAATGAACCCATACGAAATCAAAGCATTTTGCACGTTCAGTTTTGAAGACCGCCTGCAACTGTTCTTTCCATGACAGCGCCAAATTACACCAGTTTAAATAATTCTGGCACCTTTCGTCTATTCAGAGGAGCTGACGTTCTGGCTGAACATAGATATTTTTACTGATCCCAAAGACTTTTATCTGATATATGAACTGGCAGCTGTCAGATAAATTGGCACTTCAAGTGCACTGACCCCAGCGCACTGAAAAGTGCACTTTGCCTTCTGGAAAAAAATTCATGCAAAACCTGTCTTGTAACATATCAAATGAATCAGCGTGACACATACAACATATCTAGGTAAGTTTTACAGTAAATAAAGTGATTTTTCGTACAAATTTATGGTAAATTTTACCTTGTTTTTGGAGCAGCTAAGTCTGAAAGTTTCTGCATATTATCCGATTTTTCGTCAACTTTGAGGCAATAAATCTCCGATAAATAATTGTAATCCATGGTTAAGCTTTTGCATGGAGGTACACACATATCCACAGTTTATCCATAAAAAAATTAGAAAAAATATTCATCCTAAAGGCACTTTCCGTCACTTCAAAAATACATGCATTGATGTGTACAGTTAGATGGCAAAACAAGCAATGCAGTCTGGGAAGGCCTGTTGGTCTGCTCACTCCGTGTCATGTGGCTCACTCCTGCCTATTGTTTTTTGCTTTGCTCCAGTAACTTTCTGGACCATTTACGGGGTCTCAAAAGGCAAATTGGCAATTCCGTCAATACAGGGCTATGAGTAAGGACCCCATTAACACCTCCATTCACTGGTGAGCGAATCTGAACATTAATCAGCCAGGGGGGACCACAATAGGAAGGCCAGACAAAGAGAAAATTTTAGGACTTCAATCTTCTGATAGGGGTTCTCAAGGTGCCATTCATTATTTAAATCAGTTAGATGGTCACCTGTCTTGTTTTATTTGGCCTAAAAATGCTTGGGCCTTGCCCTCGCATTTTCTAGCCAAATAAAACACTCCAGGCAACCATTTAACTATTACTTAGTTATGCCCAACAAAGATGAGACAGCCATAGAACGGAAAGATAAGTGCGCAGTGGTATTTCAGTCGTGTTTTTCCGTGTTGCCAGATCTGGCATTTTTGTGTTTCAGTTCAAGTTTTATTTTTTCATACTGAATATATTTTCATTTAGACGTTTGAGTAGCATATCCTACCAAATTTATCAGTGACTCTAATTCAACAGAGAAAAAGAAAAGAGGGAAGTAATTGCCAGATCTGTCAACTTTGTGCTTCTGGTAATTTAGGAAAAACTCGGTAGGATAAAATGATTGAGGAACACAGCAGTGATTGAATTCTTGATCATGACAATAGTGAAAGGCGGGATGAGAAAATTGTTACCTTACCACCCCACCTTGTCTTTGCAAAACAGTGTACACTAGTATCGAGAAACATACATGTGCAAATAGTATTGGTGTTTAAATACGGCAATATGCTCCACAGTGCCGAAAATTTATATTAACTTAAGTTATTATCCGTGGCAGTGGTGTTTTTTCTGGAGAAAACGTCACTAAAAATTTCAAATGTGTAGCTGTTTAAGTTTTGGCTATTTACACATTCCCATTTGCAAATTTACAGAAGCAGTCCAGTGAATGCAATTCTGTGCAACCCGTTCTCTTGCAATCTGAGATTTATACCTCAATGTAGTGGGAAACAGTTCTGGGGCCCAAAGATACACGCTACCAAAACATCCCGTTATTCCAAACTTGCCAACCATAGAAAGAATAATTACGGCTGCAAACAAATTTGTCTTAAGTTTACATAATTCAGTGAACCAAAATAAAAGGGGATGTTTCCAATTTACACAATACACAACTAAAACTATTCAAATCTGACCACTGATTAATTCAAATGTGTATGATACCTGTTTCATTTTTAATGAAAATCGTTATGAAAAGTGCAACGCCAGCAATGATATGAAATACAAAGATTGGCCATCTCCTTCCAATGCTGTAAATAAATGGAAAAACGTTAAAATTATGACTAAAACGAATATAGTTACTAAAATCAACAGGAGTATGAATATATGTGTTACACACAGTACCAAACTCAATGTTGTCCCGTGAGACCTCCACGAAGTGGATAATTTCACTTACAGTTGCAGAACAATAGCAGATATGGTATAGGCAGGAATTTCTACCAAGCCAGAGAAGAAGAAATTCATGTATGGGTCACCAGCAAGGTTTCCAGTGTTCAGTGACAAACCATAGTACACCAGCGCACTTGTGCACCTGTCAGTAGAAAGTTATTTGGAATTGTGACAATCATCTAGGAGCGATATTCATTTAATATAGTTTGTAAATTTGGAATTCGAGTAAATGTAAATTTGGAATTCGAGTAAATATGTTTTATCACTGTAAGGCTAATTTGGTTTACCAGACAAAGCACATCATAAGGGCAAATGTTGTCAGTCTGCAAGACTTGAATATATCTAGCACGGTGTAGGTAGCTACATTGCTGTCATGTGTCTTGTCCGCATTTGACTTTCTGAATCCCTTAAATATGACATTCAAAGTTTTCTTTCTTCCTCTTCCTTCCTCCTTACTGTCGTCCTAAAGTAAAGAAGACACATATTTATGTACTGGAATGGTAGGAGTTACAACAATACATTAACAAACATTAACAGTATTTCTTCTCACAATTATCTTCAAGAGCTGCTCCTCCTCTTCAGTGAGCCTGTACTTCTCTGGGAGTTCAACATTATTCCACCTGGCTGCTTTCTCCAGAATCTTTTTTGCATCCCGTATTTTTCCCTTGGCGACTAACCAGGGAATTGATTCCGATATTAACCTGAAACAAACAAGAAACAGAAGAGAAATTCTATTGCCATTCGTACACTATTTATGACACGCAAAATGCAACTTTGTAGCTCGCTGAATCAAACGAATTTCATGAATCAAATTTACGAGGTAGACGTTTCATACAGAAGATTTACATTTAATGCCGAAGTAAAAGCATTGTTCAATGTTGCTCACCAGAACGCTGGTACAGCTATAACACCGGGAAATGAACAAAAAATTAGGAGATGTCGCCAGTCCTTGAGCAAGTATGCAAACAACGCAAGAATCCACATTCCCACTGCCCAGAAGTTTTGAATCATCAGACCTAACAGAAACATGGCAGTAGCTATTTTCGATTCAAAGTTTTCGAACGAATTATGTAATTATCCACACGATTTGTAACCATTTTTGGTCTCTGGATATTGGTCTGTAGAAAATAAGACAGTAAGTTGTGTAATCCCTTTCACCATACCCATGGTGTTGATGAAACCTACCGGCTACTGTCCTATCTGATGCAGGAAACAGTTCACAGGAAAGTACAAATCCAGGTAGAACAATGGCCTGGTGGAAAAATTGAAAGTAGTTACAACAAAGTTGTAATTCATTTATACACTCCTCCAAACAATGAAGATAACATATCCCTGATGGATACACTGAGCAATTACTTGTTAGTTTAGTAAGCGTTTAAAAACGGAGGGATTACAGTTACGACTCTGTTACTCCAAGTTACCCGTCTAATTAAAATATAAATTTATTTTTCCAGCATTTCAAATAGATTTACTCCAAGTTACCCGTCTAATTAAAATATAAATTTATTTTTCCAGCATTTCAAATAGATTTAAGTATGAAAGCTTGTTTCGAAAAAAAAACTCATGTCTGCGAGGTTTGATTAATGTTCAGAATGTTACCTGTTGCAGGACACCCGTAAAGAACCTGAGAACCGCAAACAGGTAATAATTGTCCACCCAAGCCGTTATGAAGGTGATGATACTGATCAGCACCACAGAAGAAAGAAAAGTCACTTTTCTACCAAATCTGTAATGAAATATTTTCCCAAAAACTCCTTTGACCTTTCAACTTGCCTTTACTTTTCAATTCAACTATTTGTACCCTCTTTGAGAAACTGACGTCTAAACTGCGAGCAAACATCCAAAATAAAAACAGTCAACCTCTTTGAACACTTATTATGAGCCAGTTTCATCTAATTGAGCTGTGAGCAATAGCATGGTCATTGGGTCATTTTCAATACATTCTTAGTTAGTGAATCATGGACATGTTTGGGGAGACTTGACAATACTTTAAATTTGATAAAACTATAAATTATAAATAGAAAGAGAGTAATCTCTTCAATTATGTTTGTCTAAAATAAGTTCCTATTTATTTTTAAAACATTAATTTTCAACAAGTTTTACCGTGTCCAATTTGAGAAAAAAATCTTTGTGGTAAGATTGTCTCAGAGCATTCTTCTCTTCAAATGATTTATGTTACATATTTGAACAGTTGGTCCCCAGGGACTACCTGAAGCTGTATTTACACCGAGCAAGAGTGTTGCTGCTGCAATTGCCACTTGGAATGAGTCTGGGATCCATCTCGATTTTGCCATTAGCATTGCCACTAGCAGCAACTTGGTGTGAATGAAGCTGGAATCAATCCGTATGACCCTTCCAAGTAGTAACGCCAGCGTTGCCGCCCCGGCTCACGTTCTTACTCGGTGTGAATAGACCCTTAAATTTCTAACAATGATATTAATGTCACTCAAAACAGAGTTTTAAACACTTTCAAAGTTATATTTGGACTTGATTGATTGATGAGGTTACATGGACATTCTTGATGTGATATTACTTACGCATCAGCCAGCAGTGACCCGACAACGGAACCAACCATAACTCCAGCGACAAGTACCATTTGAGATGTTTCAGTGAGTACACTTCGTTCACACACCAGTCCCCACTGTTAAAGAAGAATAAGAAAAGTGCATTCCTATCCTAAAATACCCATTTCAATTGAAGACATCAGGGAATTTCTGAAGGAACTATTTGTGGTTCCAAAATACTTACATTATATTAAACATAATGAATATTAATTTACTTACACAGCACCATAAATATGACATCCAATAAACATTTCCATTGACTTTTTTCTTTGCAGCCACAAATTCATAACTTTTAAAATTTTGAAATTTTCCTTTCAATGTTCATCACAGAATATTAGTGTAATTACCTCACTAACAATGGTGTTGCCTGGGACTTCAGTATCGTAGTACCAGCCCAAGGGACAGGGTTCTGTTTCGTTCGAAACACCGCTGAAGTTTTTGTAAATGTTACACTGATCCAGGTCTGTCACTCCCTCTTTAGTGACCATGGGTATACTCTCATTGGGTTTGTTTCCTTCCGGTATCCAGCAATGATGTCGAGGTTGTGCACCTAAAATGAAAAGTTGAAAGTCCATATGTTATATCATATGTTATATCCTAAAAAGGAAGTTGAAATCCCTGTTTCTGACTTATGTAGCCTCGCCTCGGATTTTGCATTATGTTGGAATTGCCTTTCACATGTGCACACACCCAGCCTTATACAAGTTTACAGCACAACCTCCCATATCGCATCTGCACCACAGGCAGACGCTCTAACCACTCGGTCAGGGTAAAATACGTGTTTTTTCCTTTTGGTAGTCTTACATTTTTTTATTAATGAAACAATTGCAAAAATAGATATATGATTTTAAAATTATAAAGTCAGAAATCAAACTTACATCACGGCCACCCAAATTTTATCTGGGCTACCTAAAGTCACAGGTTACTGGCCGGAGTGACCACTGATTTTAGAAAATTGTGTGACGCGCTTAAAACCATGGATGAAATAAGAAACCTGATTTATGCTACTTTCTGTCCTCTGAATATCACGCCCGAATTTCATGTCCACTTGGTTTTGGATATTTTTTCGTGTAACGTGAACAGTAAAAGGTCTAATTTTTTATTCCGATGCATTGGCTTACTTTAGTAGCGCGGAATAGGCTAACAAAGATATATTGGAAAACATTAAATCTATATTCAGTGTGTTTTTGGAAAATATTTAAATATTTGTAGCCAAGCAAATAAAGCAAGACGTGGTTCAAAGTTGTTTCTTGAAATTCACTTGGCAATAAACTCTCATCAAGATAGGGACATCATGAATATCTTATTTTGCTTGAAAGTCTTGCATGTAAAAGCAGTAACAGCTACAAAAAGATGAAAAGCTTACCACATGACCCTTAGTTAAAATTTACATGCAAAAATGCTCCTGTTTTGTTGGTAAGAGCTTTTCAACCATCAATGACACCAATAAATTTTCCTCAAAATTCACTTGACATCGGGTGAACAAATTAGCTGTCTACTTATATGACTTTTGAATTACGCAGACTTTAAACATATCTCATGCGCGATTCTTTGTTAATATAATTTTATGGTCTTTCAACAAAAAAGTTGCATCACAAGATATGCAATGAAAATGTTATGCAGAGAAAAGTGGTGCATTATTTCATGTCAACTTTTTAAAATGTGATATGCTGAAAGAGATTGGCGGCTAAATACACGATGGCAGTGAAGGCCCCATCTTTGGCAAAAAATTGTTTAAGAAATCAGCCATACACTCTTAAAAACGTTTCCTTTGCTGTAGCAGTTTGTAAATATTTTTGTTGTCTTGCCATATAAAACTTTGTTACACAATTTCGAATTGCACTGAAGTCCTTTTGAGGAGTCTTGTACCTCAACCAACTGAAGTTTGTTCATTTGCAATCAAATTCTCGGTCACACCGCTGATCAGAATTGTACACCAAAATTCCACATGTAGAACAATTTCAAATAAAAAAGATATTGTTGCTGTGTTAAATAAGATGTTCTAAATTTATAAATTTACATTTATTCACTCAAAACCACCAACAAAAATTGATGCAATAGATCTAGATAAGAATTTAATTTACATGGAAACTTAACAGCTCACATTTTATCATCGCAAAATCAAGTTTCAATTATTGCTAAATATATTGCATATATGAAGGTGGATTATTTAAAAAGATTTATTACTAAATTCACAATTGCATCAACATTATTCTGCACTCTCTATGGTAGGTGTACTTTTTCATAAAAAATACTATCCTCGAAACGATTGCTTTGAAATTTGTTGAAATGAGTAGACTAGTGATAGGGAGAGCGAGACACTTTCTTGATTCCCTAATAAATTCTGCAATAATCAACATATTAGCT
>JBCAUG010350271.1:0-16903 GCA_038406175.1 Haplosyllis leylae
GAACATGGTCTTGGGCAAAATGAAGAAGTTCTCAAAATCATCAAAAATCAAAAGTTGCTAAGTTGTGGTATTGCTGTCTCGTCACGACCGCATAGCATAAGGGAAGTGCGACAATATTTCTCAACAATTATTAGTGTTGATGGCTTCACAAAAGAAGAAGCCAAAAAATTTGTCTCCAATTTTTTAAATGACGAAAAGGAGATTAAAAAAATCATATCATTTAAACCGTCTGATTCCAGAGAAAAATCCTCAGTTCACAGGTGCCCTATTTTACTGTCAATTCTCTGTCTTCTTGTCAAAGGAAAGGAAATCGATTTGTCAGATGTGAAACTCACAGTAGGTGATTTGTACTTCCAGATGGTTCAGTTTCTGTACAAAAAGTTTACAATTAGAAAAGGTGTACAATTCGTTAGAAGTGACTTTGTGCAAATTATAAAGTCAGTTGGTGTTTTGGCTCTGAGAACTTTACTTTCAAACAAACCCTTGCTACAGAAGAATGAGGTTCTCAGAATCGCTGGAGAATTTGCATTTGAATATGGGTTTTTCTCAGGTCATGAGGATTTTAACCTTTGGTCTCATCCAACAGCTGATATTTATGTCACCTACGCTCACAGAAGCATCGAATAATTTTTCGGTTCGCTTGGATTTATTCAGGCCTTGGATGATGGAAAGAGTGTTGATGAAATTCTTGGTTATGATTGTGAAAAACCAATTTTCATGGTGAATCCTTTGGTCTTGAAGTTTTGTCTGTATCTGGTGTCTCGCCAGGATTTGGGTTTTACCCACAAGGATAACTGTTATGAGAAACTAGTGTCTTACGTTGTAAAGTGCATCCATCATGAACAGTTTGATCCGGGCCCAATAGCTATGTATCCAGCTATTGACATAATGAAATCTGTCGTTGAAAGTAACAGCCTTGAGTTGTCACTTTTCAAACACGTTCTTGAAGAATGTCGCAATATCAAAGCCATTTATTTGAGACGGTTTTTCACTTCGGATCCCATTGCTAAAAAAACTGACTGGATATTTGGTTCCATGAATAAAGAAGTGCTAGATAACTTGACACTGGTGTGCATTGGTGAGAATCTTCCGTGTGACGACAGTCCCGAAACCGATACTCTTACTATATCCATTAGCACTATCAACATGCCTGGCTCTGAGTTGTTAGACATTTTGTTGAATAAATATGGCCTACGCAATAGAAATCCCCGGATTTATTTAAGAAAAAAGATTACAAGTAGTAAATATGACATACTCACAGTGATATCAGAACACATGAAAGAACTCCATTTATGGACTCGTGACGGCAGTACTTTGATAGCTTCAGGTGATATTCCATTCTGCCCAATATTTACACGTCTAAAACTTGACGGCTTTCACATCAACGACCCCTCTGTTCCTTCAGCATTGACGAAAGCAGTAAATGATGGCAAATTGCCAAAGTTTCGATGCATAGAACTTAGTCATTTCTTGGTCTTCATATATTTGGCCTGAAGTATCCGAGTTCTCTTATGAGGTCTCTGATTATGATTCGTCCCTGACTGACCTATCTGGTGCAGATCTACAGAAACTTCTATCAAGACTCACTTGTCTGACTTTGAAAAATATGGTCCGTATGGGTTTTGAAAATCGTAATAGACTCTTCAGAAAGCCATTGACAAAACTTTCAGCTATCAAGTTAGTTGATTTAAACGAAGCATCCTTTTCAAATTTTATGACTGTTTTAAGAGAAGGTAAATTACCCAACCTGTCAGAACTTTTCGTATCAGGGTTGGAGTCTTTGAATTATTTTGAATCCAGGCACACACCACGCTTGGAAAAAATTTCCTTACGTAATTGCATTACATCAGGTGAAGAGCTGAGAATAGTGTCCAACAAACTGAGTTCTTGTCAGCTTCGTGAATTGGATATTAGAAACAACGGGGGGATCGAGGGACATCTGTCTGTGTTATTCAAGAACAGATTCCCAGCACTTCAAACCCTGAGACTTGGGGAACACACATTGCAGAAAAAGGACATGGAAGGTCTCGTTCTAGCCAGTGATGAAGGTAAATTGCCAAATTTGAGGCATTTGTTCATTCACGGTGAGCGGGGTATCCCTAAAGCTGTACATTTATTCACGGGTCGAGAGAAGTGGAATCAGCTGTTAACGCTTCGTATTGGTGACTGTAATGTTTTGGGCTTCGAATCTGAGTGTCTTGCTTCTTTGCAAAGCTTAGAAAATTATTTTTTTTCTGCGGTAGATTTCCCAATTAAGCGATGTTGGCCGCATCTGCAAACGATAAAATCAAATAGCCCAGGTTTACTGTCTGAGGTGGCTGAGGATGTGGAGAAGGGTTTATTTCCAGCTCTGAAAACTGTAAGAAATGCATCGATTCCCGACTTATCAAGATTCAAATTCCACAAGGCAAACATTAGATGTATCCCCTATTTCTGAAAATAATTCAAGATAGTTTTACTCACATTTCAGTTACTCACCGAACATTAGAAATGATTGACAATTTGATTGGCCAGTTATCTGTATGGCCTCATGAATAATTATTCAGAACCATGTTCATTCACCAATTGTGAAGACACTTTTTCCGATCATTATGAAATACATTTCACCTACATGGAGGCATCATGTCACAATAACCAAAGAGCTCCTCACGAGAACACATATGGCCATACAAAAAAGGTGTCATTAGAAGAAAAATGTGCATTGGCCACCAACCAATCAGTGGACTGCCGTGCTACAATCATATTCACTATTGATCTAAATTCTGCAAAGGTGTGAAACAGGGGATTCAATTGGGCAGTATTCGGTGTCGGAATGCACAAGAAATCTCCTAATGATCTATAAAAGAAGCATTTCATTTAGTTCCAACATAAAAGGACGCTCGTTGACTCAGTAACCCTATTACCGTTCACCCCATGTTACAGTAGCTAGTAATGACCTGCTATTAATGCTGCAAGTATTAAATTTGATTGAACTCAATAACATTACGCTATGAAAACCGATTGTAGACAGCGAACTGATACAAACGGGGAAATTGGAAATTCCCACTTTCAGAACAAAAATGTCAAAAAGTATACTTCTTCTCTGTCGAAACAGATTTAATTTGATCTAAATGGAAAGAGACAGATTTGGTCTCATATATGATGAAAACTTTTCCCTTTTCATTTCCTTTGTTTGGCCATGAGAGCATGTGGTATCACAATTTCGGGAATTGTAATTTAACATTAGAATCTATGGAATTCGCGTTTGTCATTTCCTCACCTGAAATTAGGTTTCATTTAAATTCATTCACGCTTCATCCATTACCCGGGAAAAAGAGTTAAAATCTGACCAGTCTTGTAAAATCTACATTGTTGTGCAAAAAACTCCATAAGAAAAACAACGGAAAAAGTACCATATTATGTGAAAGAATGTAAAATATTCTGGTTTCTCTCGTGTAATTCTATCAATGTAGATTACTCAACAGTTAATCAGGTCATCCATTATGTACTCATTGGTGTTATCTAATTCAGCTTTTGCATTTGTACGAGATTCATCTAACTAGATAAATTACTTGTATTTAAGTGCCACAGAAATTTGGTTTTTTTACGTCAGATTAGATTAATTTTTCTTTTTATCTCATTAGGAAAACCTCATATTCTGGACGGTAAATGTAAAAAAATGACGTCACGAACACAGTTCAAATAGTGTCTCGTGATGTGACGTTGTTAAATGATGTCCAAAAATGATGTTACAGCATTCATTCCATGTAAAGAAATTCCAACCAATAAATGCAGCTTAAAGTATGCTTACTTATCATAAAACTGCAAAAGGCGCATGTTAAGGGCTGGGACAGGATGTTAAGGGTACCTCGAAGAAACCAATAAGTTGACTCTACAAGCCATCAATAATCAATTGATGCTTCACAGCGTAATCATAGCATGTTAACAAAATATTCAGTTTCTAGTATGGGAAACTATACTGTAACCTTTCATTAGATATATATACATATTTATATTACACATAAATCTCATGTAAGTGCCTAAATGTTAAATCTTAATATATTCACTTTTGTCTATGCTATCCTTTATTCCAGGGCTATTATAGTATGTACGGGGAGCAAATAAAGCTTATTTTCATAAAAAGGTTTTTTGTGTTGTTGTTTCGGTTAGATTCAAGAAGAGCTTTGTCAACAGTAGAACTCTAAAAGTAGTGGACTTCAGCAACAAAATATTTTTGTGGTCGAGGCCGAGTTGAGCCTAATAAAGTCTTAACGTCAAAACGTCAACATGCGCCAGGCTGTCCCTACTCAGGTGACATTGTGAAATGTTCTACATTGTGTTCTCTACCTTTTCTGGGTAAGAGAAGCAAACATGAAATACTGATAACACATAGTTATTATTACACCATGAGTCATAAAATCATTTGGATGTCATTGGTTTAATCTGAAAGAGCACCGAACTAGGCAACTAACATTTCAAGGCATACCTACCATAGCACCTATTCCTGTCCTGGGGGATGAGTGTTCCAGGGGACAGGGACCTCCTAACTTCCTGCCCCAGGCCTTCGTCTGATGGGAACCCCTCCTCCGTGAATACCCCCAACTGCCCGTGGGCACCCCCTCCTCCAGTGAGCAGATAGACAAACATGCATGACTGAAAACATTATCCCTTTGTCTGGAATGGTGGGGGTGTTCTTCCTGTTGGTGCTGCTGCATCATGGGATAGCAATCTTCCCTGTGAGCAGATAGACAACCATGACTGAAAACATTATCTTGCCTCGTACCACATATGCGGTCAGTAAAATGATAAAGTACTTCAGTTTCATCCAAGTATTAAGTGAATAGAAAAAGTGGCGAGTGTTGATTTCGTACTTGATCTGCCAATCATTGGCATACCCAAAGTATCAACGATCAACGTAGTACCTTAAGGTATGTCCACACTGAAGGTAGGAAAGCAAACGAAACAGTCGCACGTCTTTCAGAGATGGGCTGTATGGGAATCTAAATTACTGTTCATATCAAGCAGTCGCAGATATCAAGTAAAACATTCGCTATCGTTAAGTGTGAATGAATCTTTAGATCATGGTTTGCACAGATATTTATAGCTACCATACCGGACAACCTTTGCACATTTCATAGGTATCAGTACATTTGGATTTCCCTTGCTCCGAATAAAGGTCTCTCTGAACAAAAGATCGAGGGGCAAGTTTGGAACAATAACATTAAACATATTTGTCAAGAAAAGTAGGTAAATGGAAACATAAATTACAAACAGTGGAGCCGGTCGTGGTGGCTGAGCAGTTAGCACGTCTGCTTACTGTGTGGGAGGTCTCCCGATTGAATCCCAGCATCCTACCTCTGCTACATATGTGGCATGTAGGGAACATGACTGGCCACCATGCCGGCTGTCAAGAGGTCGGCGGGTGTTGCACTAGAGGTGAATCTGGGGAATCCATTGTGCACAAGTGAGAAAGCATGCAAGTGAGGGATCCATCCTAGCATTGAAACCCAGGGCAGATGTCACCAGAAGTCCTATCAGTGGCCCCACAAAAAGGACATGTGTCCTCCAAAAATTTTTAAAAAAGGTACAAACAGTGGACTTTTTCAGTTAGTCCGATGCTGACCCCTACTGATATTTTCCTACTTGTATCAGTAAATAGAACTAGACAACATGGTCTACGTGTTCTTATTGATGTTCAGCATCGAAAAACTCCGGTCTTATGTGATCAGTTTGTCCTTTATTTCACCTGTTGCTAACTGACACCACACCTGGGGACCGCCATCTTGTTTTAAAACTTTCCTCAAATAAACCAGCAGAGAAGATACCTGTTTATTTTATAAGGATTATTACGTGATACTGGGCCACTTAAAAGACACATTGTGAAGTAAAATGGCCACAGGAGGAGATTTAAAACTGTCAGATTGTGAGATAGAAGGATTGGCCAGAGAAATGGAAGTGAGAATAATGGAGTCAATCGCGATAAAAGATCTGGGCATAGGGATTGAAACTGTCAACAATTTGAAGGTGATGCGACAGGGTGAGTATGTCGCCTTCATCAGGGACATCCTGGTTCTGTGGAGGAATAAAAATCCCGGAATCAACCAGGCGGAGGTGAGTTGAAGAAGCAAATTTGCAGAAATCCAATCAACAAGTGACAATTAAAATACTCCGTTGGTAAGTTGATGAACTTGTAGTGAAATAATGTTCATCATTTTTGACTTCAGCGGCTGGCCAACATTTTGTACACGGCAGCTGAAGAGGGAGGTCTGGTCGATCCGCAGAAAATAGAGAAAATACTTAAAGTTCCAAACCCGAAGAATTTTGGGGGGCCAAAAACAACAGTAGAAGAAGAGACCATAACAGGTTCTGGTTTTTCACAATCCCACTCCACAGACTTATTTACTGATTGTTTTCTTGCAATTCCATCAAACATTGACGTTTTGATTCTTGCAGAAACCGAATTCTTGACAATCGCAGAGAAGATGAAGCCATACACGATGAGAAGAATGAAATTAGAGCCGTTTCCTTGGTTACGTGAATACTACGTTGATATGAGAAAGTTGTACACAGAATTAACATTAGAGGAAATAGAAAATACCATATCGGGTCAAATTAGTAAAAGCCTTAAAAATTATGAACACATGCTGCTAAGGCGTGATTTTGAGATCGAAAATATAGCAAGTAGAAATAAAATTCTGATGAAAGGAGACCCGGGTATGGGGAAAAGTACTCTAGGGAAGAAAATGGGTTTTGATTGGTCGAGGAGTGTGTTCAAGATGTATTCAGTCGTTTTCTTTGTTGCTCTTAAGTTAGTCAAACCAGAAGAAGCAATTCAAAATGTAATTGTAGAACAACACCCTGAGTTAAAAGGGTTAAAGGTCTCTCCAGCGAAAGTCAGTGCAATGCTTGAAAAGTTTGGTGACAGGTGTTTGTTGATACTTGATGGGCTGGATGAGCATGGTCTTGGACAAAATCAAGATGTTCTGAGAATTATTAAGGATGAAACGTTGTTAGATATTGGGGTAATTTTATCATCAAGACCCCACTCTGTTAAAGATATTGAACCATATTTTCCTTTGATTATCAGAGTTGATGGCTTCACCGATAAAAAGGCAAAGGAATTTGTGTCAAACTTTTTTACAGAAGAAACCCAAATTACACAAATCATAAAGTTTAAGCCTTCAAATTCAAGAGAAAATTTTCCAGTTCATAAATGTCCTATTTTGCTTTCATTTCTCTGTTTTCTTGTGAGAGAAAACAAAATTGATTTGTTAGATAGGAATCCAACAATTGGTGACTTGTACCTGCAAATGATTCAATGTCTGTATAAAAAGTTCACAATTAGAAATAGCGCGAAATTTGAAAATAGTGAATTTGTACAAATCATCAAGTCAGTTGGTGTTTTAGCTCTGAAAACTTTACTTTCAAACAACCCTTTGCTACAAAAAAGTGAAGTTTTTGAGATTATGGGAGATTTTGCATTTGAGTATGGCTTCTTTGCTGGTCATGAAGATTTCAGACTTTGTAGTGATCCAACTGCTGATATTTATGTGACGTATTCACATAGAAGTTTGGAGGAGTTTTTCGGTTCGTTTGGATTTCTCCAGGCCTTGGAAGATGGAAAGAGTGTTGATGAGATTTTGGGTTCTGACTGTGAGAAACCGATATTCATGGTGAATCCTTTGGTCTTGAAGTTTTGTCTGTATCTGATATCTCGTCAGGACTTTGGCTTTACTCATAGGAAAGACTGTTATGAGAAACTAGTGTCCTATGTCGTAAAAGCCATTGACCATGAACAGTTTGACGCATACGCAATAGCTGGGATGTATCCAGCCATTGACATCATGAAATCTGTCAAAGAGAGAAATATACCAGAATCGTCATTTTTCAGACATATTCTTGAAAAATGTCGCAATATCAAAGTATTCCAGCTGAGAAGTGACCACATTGGGCAAAATAAGTTTGATCATGTTATTGAACAAACTGACTGGATATTCAGCTCATTGAATAATGAGGTATTAAATAAATTGACATTGGTGTCTATTGGTGAATATCTACCAGGCGAAGATTGTCTCACACCCGATACTCTAACTATTTCGATAAGCATTGGTCATTTCTCAGCCAAAAAGTTGTTGGACATTTTGTTGAACAAATATGAGTTAAATAAAAGAAATCCTGAGGTGTATCTCAGAGACTTAATTAGATCTACAACTATTGACTGTGACATATCCACAGCAATATCAAAACACATGAAAAAGCTCCATTTAAAGACTGATTTTGGTAGCACTTTGACGGCTTCAGGTGAAATTCCAGTTTGCCCTTTTTTTACATGTCTTAATATTGAAGGTTTTCAGATCGATCCCTCTGTTTCTTCTAGATTTGAGAAAGCAGCAAATAATGGAAAATTGCCAAATCTAAGATGCATAGAAATTTATGATTTAAATAATAATGCTCCGAATTGGCCTGAAGTGCCTGAATTTTGTTACAGAGCAGAGATATCTGCTATTCTCCGACCCAACCAATCTGATGCACAGGAACTTGCGCAAAAACTATCATGTCTAACATTGAAAAGCAGAATTGAAAAGTATAATCCTTTTCTCTCTGACTTCCTTCGTAACATACTTTTTACACAGCAATTAACAAAACTTTTAATTCTAAAGCTGATAGATACAGACGAACAATGCTTTTCAAATTTGATGACGGTTTTGAAACAAGGTAAATTACCCAACCTGTCAGAACTTTTCGTGAACGGCTTTGTGTCTTTCAGTTACTTTGAACCGAAAGATGCACCATACTTGGAAAAGGTTTCCTTGCATTGGTCCGTCATATCTCAGGATCAGTTGAGAATAGCCTCAGATAAACTGAGTTCCTGTCAACTTCGTGAATTGGCCATCGCATACAAGGAGACAGCCGAAGTATGTCTATCTGTTTTATTCGAGAACAGTTTCCCAACATTGCAAAGTCTGATACTTCAGAAATATCCATTGCGAGAAGAGGACCTAGAAAGTCTTGTTTGTGCCAGTGAACAAGGCAAATTGCCTAATTTGAAGCATCTATTCATTGACAATTACCGCTTTAACACAGAAGCTGTACATTTATTCAGGGGACGAGAGAAGTGGAATCGGCTGTTGACACTTCGTATTGGTGACTGTAATGTTTTGGGCTTGAGATTTGAATGTCTTGCTTCTTTGCAAAGATTAGATCTTCGTAGGCCAGGAGTAAGAGATTTCACAATAAAACGATGTTGGCCTCATCTAGAAACGATAAAATCAGATAGTGAAGCGTTACTGTCGGAAGTTGTTAGAGGTGTAGGGAAAGGTCTGTTACCAGCTCTGAAAACTGTGAGAGGTACGCCTTCGGTTTCAAGTTCTTTTGGTTTCCAATTCCACAGGGAAAATATTACCTACATTCGTGACTGAAAAAAATACAGGTTTCCTTCAAGCAAATTCATTTATTGTAAGATATATGATTCTTTTCTGTAAAACACATCTTTAAAGGGCCCGTTTACATCCAGCGTTTGCGATGCCACTGCGAGATCGCTCCCAAATCTAATGTATGAATTCTGTCTTGCACTGCTACACCAAGCATCAGTGTCAACGCTAATTTTTCTGTCGCTTGGAAATGGCTTTGCAACCCCTTCAGAGCGACATTGCTGTGATGTCACAGACGCATCGCTGTCCCTGGATGTAAATGGGCTTTATCGTCCATTCACATCGGCTTTTTTCTCAACTATTTTCCCAACTTTTTTCTAAACGATTTTCTCAATTCCATATATGTGTTTGTACTAAAATCGCAAGAAATGGGTTCACAGCCCATTCTTGAACATAAATGATGCGAAAATAGTTGGGATAATAGTTCAAATAGTAAATATAGTAAAAATACTTATTTCACGCGAAGACAACTGACTAAGAAATTTGACTCAATTAATTGTTCAATTCCCTTTCATTACCTGGGTCTCCTGAATTACAATGAGGTAAACAAATCAGTCTTTAACAACTACATTGCTGTGCAAATAACATAGAGAAAAAAAACCAATGGAAGCAATACTGAAATGTGCGAAAGAATGTAAATTATTTGACCCAATATTTGTTACTTTGTCATAGGGAAACAGTTCTAGTGATTCGCATTGTTCAATAGAATGGAAATTCTTTCAGAAAAGAAAAATAAGAAAATCAGACATTCAGTTTTTATTTGTCTACAACTGTAGAAATAATCCTCTAAGAATCCAAAATCTTAAAGGGAGTTTCACGCTTTTTGTCAACATGTAAGGTGCTTTTTTTTTCTGATTGCGACTGTGATTCTTCTTATCGCAACAAATGGGTTGTACAGGACTCAATGGAAGTGTTCACACTATGTGACTGTGACAACATCACCAACTCGTATCTAGCCCATTATAAGCAAAAACAAATCGCAGTCACAATAAGAAAACAACACGCAGTGTGAATGAACCTTTATCAAGAATATATTGCAATTGAAGGTTCTGTTGAGGATCTGAAATAATTATCAAGTTACAACCATAATTGGAGGGTCACAAAATGGATGGGAGTACGTGGACGAGAATCCAGTGAACAAAATAAACTGCCCATTTCAGGACGATAGTTCCAAAAAAGTAAGGAAGGAGATGGAAGCATGGATGATAAATCTCAAAAATATCAAGAGTTATTACACATTTTATCTTGCCACAGGGGTAAAAATTCATTACCACCTCAACGATGGTGAAGTGCAGACACGAGAACTCAATTAGTGAACATGATGGAATCATAAGGTAAAAAAGTGTGAGATTGAATGTAATGTTTGGTTTGGAGGGTGGTGGGTGAGGGTAGGGATGTGATTTGATTTGAATTGGTTGCTTTATGAATGATTAATGTGTGCAGGCATGTACATACACAGACACCTCCGCCAGACATTCCTCTCGACATATTCACCTACGCACAGCTGATATACGAAGGTCTATTCTGACTGATGGTACGTCAATTCTTAACGCCTTGTTCACACCGAGCGTCAACGTTATCGTCAACGTAAAAAAAGCTACGTTGACAGGCAGATGGGTATGCAACCCATTCTGCCAGTCACAGTGCCCGTCAAAAAGATCAAAGGTGCCGCCTGTTAATGTTACATTGTGACGCTCATTGTGAACAGGTCTTTAAAGGCTTGTTCACACTGAGTGTCGCTGTCATGTCAACGTCACTGTCGACGGGCGGCACCTTTGATCTTTTTGACGGGCATTCTGATGGGGAGAATGGCTTGCACACCCATTTGCCCATCAATGTACAGTTCTTTTTACGTTGACAGTGACGTTGACATGATGGTGACACTCGGTATGAACAGGTCTTAAGATCCACCCACACCTAGTGACTCCGTCACCGTCACCGTAACGTTGACAAGCAGTGCCTTTGATCTTTTTGAAGGAACCTGTGATGGGCAGAATGACTTACATACCCGTTTTGCTCATCAACGTTATGGTGACTGTAACGAAGTTGCTCAGTTTGGATGGACCTTTACCTGCAGAAACCTTTACTCCAGAAAAACTCCATCAACACCAGAATAACTATGCATAATATTAGGTTAAAACGTATCCCATACGGTAAGTAAGTCAGTTAGCTAGCATATGAAATAGAATTTAACAAGATAGTGTCAATAGTCATTCCGATGTTTGTGGATAGTTAATGAACCACAGGGAGTCAGTGAAAACGTCCGAATACACGGTATACCACAACTCGCCTTCTTAAATCATCTGTCTAAAATACGGAACACGGTAAAACGGATGGAACTCCGCTCCCAGCATCATACTAGGTTATTATTCAGAATTATTTATGCTAGGTTATTTTTCAGCAGATCATACCTGATATCGCAAAGCTAAAGTTAATCTGAGCTTATTGTGAGAATTTTTATTCCCATGCAATGCAGACTTTTGTCGTGTGAATTAATCATTTCAAATTATGTTTTCGAAAGCCGCGGTTGAGCCACAAAATTATTTTCCTCACAACTTTAAATGTCGATCAACAAATGAATCGAGTTTTCACGAACCAGACTAAGTTGACAATATTGCCATGAAATAATTGGCTACGTGATAATAGAGAAATCCAGCAGCAAACAGAAAGTTGCACCCCATCGTGGTTTGATCTAGCAATCTTTTGTTTATCAGTCCAGAGCACTATTACTGGGCCAATAAGGCAAGTAATAGTTTAGAGAATCAACAAAATGACTCCAGTTTTGTCTTCTTTTGATAACAATTGAAAAAAAATATGCACAATAAAAGATCTCAGACAGTTAAAGGAAAAGTAAAACTGAAAATTCCACTCTTTACCGGGAAATGTGAATGCAAGAGCACCTACCACGCATTCGAGTATTGACCCACAATATGTATCTGGGCCCTGATTACTAACAACATTCGAGTTTTTCCATAATGTTTTCATCAAATGCCATGAATTCATAAATAGACTGAAATTATGACACATATTTACAAATGTCATGCTGTATTTAATAATGCCCCGAAAGATAAAACATAAAACGTAAGCAATGATCAAGACTAAGTGTTATTTTCTTTACATAGTGACAGTCACTATACACAGGTGACCTTCTTTCAGTGACATCACCAAAATTTTAATTCTTTAAATTCATCGAATTCAATGACAATTACGGAAAAACTCGATTGACAATAATCCACAGGTACGAGAGCATTTGCAGACAAGCACCGGTCAACAGGTCTGAATTATCAGTGTTAAAGTCAATCCGTACAAAGCAGCTTGTTTGTCGTTGTAAGGAGGAACATGCGGTTTTACTAGTAGTTGAATAAGGCCTCGTGTCTGGAGTGAAGTGCCTCAAGTGGCTGTTGATCCAAATGTAAGATTAGACTAATCAGCTGAGTGTTCACAGAACGGCTTATTTAAGGGTAAATGTAGTTTATTGTCAATTCTAAACTTCTTTTTTCTATTGTTTTCAAATCCTGGTATGTTCCGTTTTCGATGACAGGGGGTTCCAAACCACCTTGTTGGTCACTCGTAGAGTTACCTAAGCGATTGGTTTCGGGCTACGCATGACTGTAGGAAATTTTTGACAATTTGTTGTATAAGTTCAGAAAGGTCTCCAAGCATGAATGTCATCATGTATGAATGTTGATCCGCCATGAGTCGCCTATGTGTAACTGTTACACTTCCTGATATTTTAAGAAACTCGCTTAAGTTGACATTCATCTTTTGACACAAATTGGAATTGTAAATTTCCACACGATTTGAATTGAAGTTAAGTTCATAAAAATTTTCGCGAAAGATTGTTTCGCTTATTGCCCAGATGCAATATTAGTTTCATACGTTTTCCTTCAGATCTATGAAAATTGCATTGATTGACAAATATTAGATGTTTCAAAAATAGATTCCTTTGTTCCCCCTACCGGGTCATAGACAAAATTCCCCCATAAAGAACATTTTCTGTTGTTTACAATCCTTGATGCATTGTTACCAAATTAATTCATCTTTAATTATGGCTACCGATATTACATTTAGAATGAAAGTGTTGCGTGTTTTAATATTTGCCAGAAAATGATAGTGTGATACAGATGAAAGAGCCAAGTTAACCGTGTTCAAATTTGACACCGTTTGGTAGGGAATTCGGTCCATTAGACACATTGACTTTCTGTGTGTTTGAGAGTAAATGAGGCATCTGAATAGAAACAGATGACTCCCCCAAGGGTGACGGTGGGTGAAACACAAAAAGGAGCAGCATTCCGGTTTTATTTGCAGAATGTTTTTTTAGAACTTCTTTCACTCTATATCTGTTAATAAAAGATTTGAATAATGTAATATTTGGACAATTCAGCAATTTGGTACTCATTGAAAAGAATATCTTGTTTTATTACAAAATAATGAGACCAATTTATTTCTTCTGAGTACAAAATTGAAACAAGAAAACATTTTTGAGTGTAAAAATACCTCATCTTTAATGGCCACAGCAAGTAATATATTTGATCAATACAAATCATAAAAAGATTCTTCTGTAAATTTCAGGATTCAATATGCCCTGAATCATAATAAATAGAGAATGCACGTTTTTCCTCCATCGAGTACACCCAAAAGTTTCGTTCGCAAGCATATTTACCGAAACGGGGTTTCTCTCATTATCCATGGATTCACTTGGGACAAATAATTATGGTACTCTGGTGATTAATTATAAGAAGAACATGACTAACTCTAAGGCATTCAAAGGACACAGAGTCCAGAGATCCATCTTCTTGTCCTCAAACTGATACCAACGGTCTCCACAGGGAAGTGTAATATTACACTTAATATTAGTGCCTGAAGAACATTTTTTCATTTCTTAAGATATTTCATCTTGCTTCAAGTAAATGTTTCACGGACCAAAAGTGACAGCTTGCTTTATAAAAAGTGGGGTTAATGAATGCAACAGCTGTTAACAAAATGGAAAGTGGAATCCTTGAATACAGTTTAAACGCATTTTGTAATCAAAATGTTTAAGTTTCATTTTCTGATGTAATAGTGCTGAGAATAAACGTTCGTGCACATATGATGAAAATAAAGGTGAAAACTTAAACATTACCAAAAGCTGTTTCTTTGTTGTGTTTGGATTCGCTTTCACTGAGTGTGTAAAGACATATTCGCATGGAGCACCAGCGACAACATATATCTCTCATATCTGTCAATCCACGTGGGAATTGAAAGTCTGCTGCGCCACGGAGCCAACTTGGTTGTGGTATTTGTTGCTACGTATTCGTCAAAAATATTGACGATGTCGCATTTGTTAAGGCCCGTTCACACTGCGTGACTTGCGACTGCGATCTGTTTTTGGTTTTGATGGCTGTATGAGAGCTTTTGAAGTTGTCGCAATCCAAAATCTTCTATTGAATCCTCCTGCACAACCCATTAGTTACGATAAGGAAATTCGCAATCGCAATCGTACCGTGTGAGTGACCCATTAAGAATACATGTGAATAAGCCTTTTGCCGTATTTTGGTTTACACGATGATCCGTTTGTTCGGGAACATCACGCAATAATGTACCGTGGATGTGCCTGTGAACGTAACACACAAAGGGAATATACCTTTTTATCATCTGAAACTATGTCTAATGAATGATACATTCCTGTGCAGAACAATTAAACCTGATTATGTGATATATCAGTATATTGACATTATATTGCATGACAGTTGAATTTTACGTGATTCCGAGTGATGCGGTTAATCGTGGTTTTAGGACATTCAAATCTGTCGGAGTTGCCAGATTTGTCACATGAAACTATTTCAATAGTACAGAGCACATTTCGCATCTTTTTAAATGAGTAGTGGGAAACAATTTTAAATTTGAAAAGATCTGAAGAATCGACTGGTTTCGGACAGATTTTACTTTCGATTGATTCTGACAAAAATTTGCATGTATGGTGAAAATATCAATTGTCAAAACCAAACAAATTTAATTCTTTTCTTGAAACGAATGATTAAAGTAAAATTAAGGTAACTAAAACTAAAAATGGTTATGTATCCCGCAGAATTTATTTACATGGGTTATATTCAAACGGAACTCATGACTTGTTGTCTCGGCAGAAAACATAAAAATTTAGTACTTTTGGAAAATATTCAGTTCAATTATCTATGTTTCGGTGGATTATGACACAATCAACAATTCTGGAAGATATTATACTTTTAAAATCTGTAATTTGGAAAATATAGTGACAAACATGTACAAAGGCAACTTTAGGTCTTGAGATATTGGTTATTTCACTATATTTTCTAAAATATGAGAATTTACATACTAAATTTCCTATTGAATTTTCATTGTGTTATTATCCAACGAAATATAGACCTAGGAATTGAACGTTTTCTTGAAAAAGTACTGAATTTTGACATTTTCTGAATACAAGTCATGAGTTCCGTTTGAATGTAACCCGTGATTAACGTATCCGGTGTGAAAAACACATCTCAGGAGGAGACCAACCATGTGCCTAGTGACTATCAAATATTGATTGCCTACTGGAGACAACCAAATGGAGACATAAACAGCTTCTCCGGGTGAGAGAAGTTGTCTCAGTATATGCGAAAATCATTGCAGTTTAAGTGGATAACAAGTGCCCAACTTTTGTTAAAAGTTTCGACAATGTGAAACTCTGTGTGCGCAGTTTTGCTCATTTTTTTTGGATAAACTTCAATGCAAAAAGTCATTTCTTCGAGAGTGAGTTGTCCAACATTGGATGGCCTTACAGAATAATTGTGACGAGATTCTTACAATACAATTTTGGATTTTAGTGTCATAGATAATGAAGGGCGAAAATAAAGAACGTGTTTTTATGTTTTTCAGGGACCACTTGAAGACGTAAAGATTTAGTTTTAATCTTGAATAAATTCACAGCAATAGACGTTGAGGTAAGTCTTTATTCTGTACCACCAGTAAAGATTCCCTAGATGTACAACACTGACAATTGAGTTTTTCTATTTTGGATTAGAAACTTTATCTAATTCAACGAATAAGATGACAAAAAATTGTGATATTAAAATACACCAAATGAGCTGGCTCTGAGTGAGAGTCACAGCAATGCTTTCAATATCCT
Source organism: Haplosyllis leylae (assembly GCA_038406175.1). NCBI lineage: Eukaryota > Metazoa > Annelida > Polychaeta > Phyllodocida > Syllidae > Haplosyllis > Haplosyllis leylae. The sequence continues at coordinate 16,534 of JBCAUG010350271.1, forward strand.
CCGGTCATGCTCGACTGGCTCTAGTTGAATTCAGCTGATTCATCTAATCAAATAAATCTAATACAAAATAGAAAAAACTCGAATATGGACATATCTGACATATCTATGAAGTAGAAGGTGCTGTGTTCCTCTTGTAAGACATCAACTTTTTTTCATAAATTATTCTTCATTACCTAAGGAGGACAATCAGGTTAATATGTAAGGATGTTGTGACACTCGCTTCATTTTTTCACTGTTTTCATCGAATTCGCGGGATAAAATACTAAGCAAAAAAAATGCTACAAATAGAAGTTAGCTTCCCTAAATGTGATCATACTTTAGTACCACCGGTAAAACATGCAAGGTTAGCAGAATGAAAGCAATTCAAATT
>JBCAUG010350381.1:0-16901 GCA_038406175.1 Haplosyllis leylae
AGACCATGCTGTCAGCTTTGTTTACACTGAGTTGGCAGCTGCAAGCTTGATCTAGGGGAGGAAAGTAGGACGTGTCACATATATCTATGTTCCAGACACACCTTTCCTTGCATGACCTTATATGGCCACAATAGCTGGATTTTGACATAAGGGGATGCTCGTCACCTTGACTTACCCCTATTACCGCACACCCCAAAAAAGCCAGTAATGTTATAATGAAAATTTGTAAAAAGTGGTATTTTGTAATGAGGTGCTAGCAGAGTATTACAGAAACACAGGTAACAGAGCGAGCATTTAAATGTATCCCAATTCATGCTTCAGTGATTTATCACATTCTATAGAATTCTACAGAATGCATTTTCATAAGGAAAAACTTGAATGGCGAACTTTTAATACTTGAATCTGTGTATCTGTAGTCTGTCACACTGCGAGCCGATTGGCTCTCGGTGTCCTTGACATAACAGTGCTTAATAGAGTTTTTTTACAAACACTCTCCAATACAAGAATGGTAACATTGCCAACTTTGTTTTTGCTCTGCCATTAAAAATCAAGTTGTGTAACCTTGAATTATAATCCTCATGTACTCCTTGATTTCTTATTTCCCATTTATTAAAATATGTTGGTCCAATAAAAGAAGAAAACTGCTAATACATAGGAATACAAAGTTGGCAATAATGCCAACATTGCCAACTTTGTGTAATTGTGAAAAACTCGAATGACACGATGGATTGTACAACATGACACCCCGCCGAAGTGGGTTTTTGTTTGGCAAGTTTTGCGAAAAAGGTACTAGACTAGAATGATGATTACAACCAAAAGATATGTTAATATATTTTTGCCAATTGTTGCTGTAGATCACTTACCTTTGCGGAAATCTACCTTTTTCTCTGTCTCTGTCTTCATCTGTTTCTGATCCATTTTTATTTCAATTCCGCCACTTACTGAAGTCTTGTGGGACGAACAAAATTTTCCTTTATTTGTGTTTTAGATATTATCTCATTCACCCTGAAGGAACTCCAAAAGTTTCCGACAAAAACGAGGGTATCAATGATTCTGATTGGACGTTACAATAGTGGTCTATAAGAAATTGTACAAGGAATCAAAGAAAATTAAGATTTTGTCTGAATATATCTTTTTTATTGATCAGTAATTTCTGACAACTGAGTACAAACTAGTTCAAACCAGTTCAAACAGACTTTGTTGATCAATAATTTCTGACTCCCCCAATGTTACTATTGTGATTCCCATTGAAGTCAGTAATTTCTGACACATCGACAGAAATTACTGAAGACAATTTAAGTTGTCAGAATTATTGATTAGCCATTAGTCAGAATTTCCTGAGTATGTGCTTGTTTTTGTCATTTTTAACCAACTTCTAAATTGATACCCTGAAATATGGCCACATCATTTGGCTCACAACACCAGTATACAATTTTTATTACAATAATTAGTTTTGTAAGATCACCAGTGGAGGCTGCACCATTCAAAAACTGAAATCCCATAGACTTACATTGTAAGGCCTTTTTTTAGAAATTAGTGATATCTCCGTTTTAGTCTGAAATTTTTGCTGTTCCTTCAGGGTGCTATATATGTTTTTTTTACATTTGTGCTTACTGCCTGATATCCCAGATATACTGTAAAAACTAAAATGTGGCTCGGATTTATCAGTTATGAAGTATTTTTCTGTAATATCATATTTTGACAGATGTCCTCAAATTTGCACCACCATGCCATCATTTTAAATATCTATTTCTCAAAAACTACCATTATAAATACCATTCTACCCTCGTCACCATGTCAGGGTCTTTTAATCTTTGTGCAGGGTGTCATTTCTTTTATAGGACCACAGCAAAAAAAAAGAAGTAACCTCCGGTCACATGCTTTTTTTTGATTAAGTGTTTCCAAAATAAACCATATTGTGAGACGTTTTTTTTGTCACGTTCAATTTCAATTGATCTGCGTGTTGGCCTTGTTCAAGTAGTTCGCATGTTATTGTTGAAAAATATACAAACACTTTTTCCCTTCGTAATGAAGACACTCGTTTATTGTGTTACAGTGATGTTAATGAAATTACATTAAATATGACGTTGCATCCTTGACCGGTTGCGAATAAGTACAATAATAGCAAAAGAGGACATGGTGGTAAAAAATCGGTTTTTAATCTTCAAGTATACCTCTCAAATTAATCAGACAAGGATAAAAATATCTCTTAATCCGCAACAACACTATCTAGATCAGATCAGTACTGATCATTGAGCTGCGACGTGGGTGCCCTAGAAAAATCTCTTGATCCGCAACAACACTATCTAGATCAGATCAGTACTGATCATTGAGCTGCGATGTAAGTGTGCTAGAAAAAGGCACACACGGTATCTAACTCTCTGGTACTGATGTATAGAAATGTGATTTTGAATTCTCTAATAATTGCCTGTGAAAAATAGTAATTGTAAATTGTAATGGTGGTTTGCTCGTTGAGTTATAAAACTTCAGTCAGAATTGCTCATTGAGTTATAAAACCTCATTTAGAATTTCTTGGACTTATGGCAGGATGCATTTATTGTCATGCACTCACAAATGATTGGGCAGCATGACGATTCACCGATACAGATTGAGAAAGTCCAGCTCAGTTCAGTAGGTTAGTGGAGTTTTTCCCTAACTGAATTCGCTCTATTCAGTGGCAAAAAAAATGTAAAGGATTGCTGCATTTGAATCCACTATCTTCTGAGCCAGAGATGATACCACTGTACCACAGAAAACACAGGTAACATAGAGGATCCTTAAATTAAACCCCATTCATGCTTCAATGATTGCTCAGATTCCCTGAATTCACTGAATTTAATGAAAGTTCTGCTCCATTTAGGGAAAACCCCAGTAGGTTCTTGACTCGGATAACTGCTCTTCTGTGGTGGTGCTCTGATTACACCAGCACAAGCAAAGTTTATTTCATATAAATTGGATATGACATCACAGTGATGACACACCCTACTGGAACTTCAAAAGTTTCTGAGAATTTCTGACACCATCAAAGAATTCTGCAGCAGTTTTATAATGGGCGTCTATGAGAATTTTGTTTTTACATTTTCAAGTGTGGAGGGAAATGAGTACTATTCAACTGAAAAATGATAGTTTCTAATATTGTCGTTTTTGTCAGATTCTTTTGATGTTCCTGCAGGGTGTGACAGCAGCTCAGCACCCATGTCGTCCTTGTAATAACTAGCTGGAAAGTCAGCTGATTGGACACACTATCCTGTGAAGATTCAGGGAACAGAAACCCCACAATGTCAAATATTCATGGCCGTGCATTTGTTTCATCTCCACACCACTTAGTCATGAATTGCTCTACTCCAAACGACAGATTATGACAGAGTTTTTTTACATGGCTAAAATTTTGTGACGATATTGTCATGTATAATGGAGCTACAGTCTTTTTTCTGATCATTTTCCTTGTCCTTAACATACTCCGCAATTTCTCCTTCAACTTTGTCGGTTTCGCACGACTCTTTCGCCCAATCGGCAATTCCATCTTCCCCAAAGAGAACAAAAGTGAGAGCTGAAGCGACCAGTAGAGCACTGGATAGGAAAAACACAGATCTCCATTCTTCCTGAGTTGCCTATAAAAGGAAACACAAAATCGCTATTCTGGGTATCATGGAAACAGAGCCCATAAGGGTTACAATTACTAGACAAAGTAGGGGTGCGCGTTGATAGGGGGCATTGAAGTTAGTCAATTTAATATACGGAACAACTTACATTTGGTGTCATACTGATGACAACTGAAGGCATAAAAGTCATAGGAATGTTTGAAATGAAATTATTATATCCAGTAACAATACCAGAATATCTGTAAAATAGATAAAACACAATGTAATGATCATCTCTTGTAGCAAAACAAATTGTTGTTCTTTTAGGACTGATAAATGTGACTCCAATACCTTGGGGCATGCTCCATGACGCTGAGGAAGGCTCCCGAAAAAATAAATCCTGTAACGCCGAGCCACAAACTCCATAACGTTGCCGCCAGTGCCACCTGTCCACAGCCGATAAAACCAATACCACAACCGATAGCAGCGGCACCCACGAGACCTAGAAAGCAATCAAGGGTGTGTAGTCTAAATGACAAGGTATCCTCTAGGATCAGTTTGTGTTTCGTGTGTGCCACGAATATGTATCCCTTGTGACGCATCAGAACAAGGTGGAGACTCCATTTCTTTCCTAAATCATCTGGTTCAAGGAATTCACTCGAATGTAATTCAAGTCATGTTGCTCTTTCATAGTGGATTTTAACAAGTAAGCCAGTAGGCCTAACTCAGAGCTGAAAATCGCACATCTCATTTCAGATGAGATCTTGTGAGAACAGCCATGGGCGTGACCATATTGGATTTTTTGGGAATTTTGTTCTCCACTTCAGATCAGTTTGAGGCTTAATATAATGTAATTTCACTTCAAAATACATCCAACATTAGTCAATTAGAAAGGAAATAACTGGTTTTCTAGGTAGGAGTACCAAATCTGTGTGTACTTCAAATGAGAGGCTTGCCTTGACCAGTTAAAGTTGTAACCAGATTAGATCTAGACTTGGTTAAAGACACTCATTAAAGATACCCTTATAGACACCCTTAAGGATACTTTTAGTTTGCTTAAAAACACTTTTTTCAATAAGTGTTTTTAAGCAAAAAACTAATTCCTGAGTGTCTTTAAGCTTAAAGTCTCATCAAATCTCATTGTTAAGTCATGTGATGACTGTATCAACTTTGTACGAAAATGAGAGATTCCACCCCAATATATTTCCATTTAAATAGCTCAGGTGTTTACAACAGCTCTGCTAAAAACTGAAAATTTTCAAAATTTTGGTATTTGCAAATCTACATGTTACTATGAATTGTACTGTTTTATGGTAAAGTCATCATAAAGTCCTATATACTGTAATTTTAGATATTTGGATTTCCTATATGTTACTATGAAGCTTACAGTGATTTCTATTTTTGATGGCGAGTAAAGGGTCTTCATTCAAATTTTACCCAATTAGGTACTGCAACTTAATCCACTGAATCAGCTGAAGGAGTCATGAAAAACCCCACCACCAGTGGTTCATAATCCGACATGTGGCATCATATCTGCTTAAATTAAACTAAATAGAGGACTTTTACTTCCAACAAGTGTTCGCCTCAACCAAATTTAGACCTCTGAGCAACCTTGTAGAAAGTTAAGAAGCATTACAAAAGGAATTTACTGAAAGAAAACAATAGTGCGCATTGTCGGATCCAGGATTTGCGCAAAGGTAGGGGGCGCCTACCTGATATTTTGGTAAACTTTCTCCAAAAACTACATGGAAATGAAAAAAATTGGCCCCAGAGGGGGAGCAGGAGTCCCTGGCTTCCCCTTGGATCCACCAATGGGGCTCACCTGTGCTCCACATTATTTTCCTCACAGTAATGATCTTGATCCCTCTCTGTACCAAGTAGTCAGCCAAAGAAGCCGACAACAGGGAGATTACCATTACTGTTAGAGATGGGAGAGCGCTGTACAAGCCATTCTGCAGATAGTAAGGATGATCATTCGAAAAAAAGAGAAACAGCTAAGCTTCAGATATTAAACCCTGAAGTTGTCTTTACAAATACCACCATATGTCGTTGTGCAGGTATAGCACGACTCAGTCACACGAACTTGTCAAAATCTACTCATTGCCATGACAACATTGCGAGGCTCAATTGTTTTAAACCACATCATTTTCCCGCAATCACTTTGTGACTTAACCCAGATGTGTTCATTATTGACATAATAGACTTGACTTTGCCTCGAGTATTATTTGCCATTAATGGACACTTTCTTGGCCTTTATCTTAATCTGTGCAATAAATTTCTATTTGTGACAGTTCACAAATAAGTGAGTGAAAAACACAACCACACGTTGTCCAGGAGATATGGTCCCGACCCTTACACCTAGATGGCACCGCCATTGCTTCGGCTCACCTCGGATATACTCAGTTTCATGACATCGTCCAGATAGATGGACATCCTACTCTGAGCTCCAAACCCAGCTGCGTACAGAAAACCCGCGATGTTCACCGACCCATTATGGCGAGACATGAACACATTCCTCCAAGGTACATCCTTCAGTTTGATTTTCTATAATATCATTGTCAACGAAATTGAGTGAGTAGTGAAGGTTTCTCTTTAACAATTTGGGGTTTGCATTAAATTTTCCAATTGCATTGTGTTTTAGAGAAACCACTACATCCGCACAAGAAAATGTTTACACTTTAAAAAACCAAATTCATCCCTGATACTCAAGCTAGTGATGTACGACACATTACCGCACTAAGTCTTCTTTATCCAATCTTAAGGTTGCTGTACCTACTTAACCGAATCATTGCGAATGAAATAAATTGTAGTGCAAATTGTAGACAATGATAATTGGAATCACTCTGTGAAGTTTGAAGAAGGTTCACTGTTCTGTTTTTTGAGTATTTGAATGATGAAGTTGGCTTCCAGGTAAATTGAAATCAATGGTAATCTGTATTTTTCTCAACATTGGCACAGTGAGATTTCTTTAAACTTTACACTCTGTTTTAATTGTTAAATGGTATTTTTTCAGACAATAATATTTGATGAAATTAACTTCTTTCTAACTATAATTTACATATTACTACAATTCAAAACTGTTGATTGATTTCCCCTACAAATTTCTATGGACAACTGACATGCAGAATGCATTGCTATTTGTCAATGGGCCACCATAATCCACTGCAATTGACCACAGTTCAATTTGGTTAAAGAGGGTAACAATACAGCTGGCAGTCAATGAAGCATAACTCAGTGTTTTGATGAGAGTTTTACCTCACAACACGTCACAAGTGGGTACAGCAACCTTTCAGTACCTCCGTTACATGGAGCCTAACTTAAAGAAAATGAGTTCGGCACTCACACCTTTTCTGCGAGACCTTTATTTCTTAGTGCTTGTTCGATATACTCTCTTTCAGCCGTAGATATCCTGGGATGTTTCTTGGGTGTTTCGGCCGTTGTAAACAGCCACAAGAAACACCATGCTACGGTTAAAGGACCTGAAAAGGTGTAGCAAAATTCTTTTGAAAAATTCTCACTATAATTCTTTTCACTCAAATTATGATTTATCATAGAGAATAAACATTTTACAATAGAGTTTTGCCATCACTTCTTAAATAGATCTTTGGTCAATTTTGGTATACGTATCATACCGTAGATGTAGTAAACTGCGTCCCATCCGACATATTGACACAGAAGGCCGTGCACAGATGACAGGGTGATGGATCCGATCATTGAACCTGAAGTTAGGAAAGATAACTCTGGTGAGAGAGGTATCTTCATACTCTATTGCGATGGAAATAAATTGCCAAGTCCAGCTGCTGTCATAGTGGTTCTCGCTTTTGGAAGTAATAAAACGTTATCAATGGCAAAAACATCCAAAACAGAATAACATTTCTGTGTCAGATTCTGAAAGATTTTGTGTAACAATTCCTTCCTATCATAGAGACACATGTTTCATTTACTTCACCTGCTCCAGAAAAATTAATGACTTTGGATCGTTCTCCATCAGGAATCCAGTTCGGCCAAATATGATAAACACACGGAACCCACATAGCCTGAAAATATTTCATAATAGCGTTATTTAACTGACTCGATGTCAAACAAACTTGGCAAAACACCATAGTTTATCCTAAATCTGTCAGATGGTAATTATTCGCAATGCCCTTAGGAATATTAGACGTTGTATGGTCAGGGTTTTATGTATAAAAAAATTAGTGTCATATTTTATTATTTTAGTTCTCCGATGAACATTTCTGGTCATGCAAAAAAACGGTGTATCTGGAATAAAGCTATTGGTTCCGCCTGTTTGTTAACCACTATCTATATTTGTAAATTGAAAAGAGGCAATTGATCGGTATAGCTAGTAATGTTTAGAGTCTGTTTGATGATTAAGTCCATTAAAATATTCACCCACCGTGACTATTCCTCGCAAGATTTCCACTGCAATCAGTAGGTAGGGACTGAGTAAGGCCGAGCCAGGGGTCAAGGTGACGATCAACCCTCTGATGAGAATCCCAATAAAGAGCACCCTGTGGGGGCCGAAGCGACTCGCGATTAGCCCTCCGAAGGGCATCGTCACCGTGTAACCGTACGAGAACGCACTCAGCATGATTCCCTGCAGATCTCTGGACCAATGAAATACACCTGTCTGAGGGAAAACAACAAAAACAGCATTTTAAATTTCTTTGTGTCAAGAAAAAAAACTTTAAACCTTTAAACAGTGATCAGCCTTAAAAATGCAAGCGCGCTGTGGAATTTCTATTGTTCACTTGTAAAAGTCTTTGTACTGTACATATCGGGATGCGATATGGTCGGTTGAGAAAAATCGTAATGTGAACATAGTTCTATGGGCCAGCTTGGTAATTTATTTGCTTCAGACCACATTGCTTTGATCCGTATTCATAAATAAAATTAGAAGCCATGTGAATTACATCTGACGTCACTTCCTGCTCAGAGCCAGAAACATCGCCATCACAGGTTCCTGATGTGCTGGATGCATCAAAGTGTCTACCTTCGTTGAATAACCAGCTGTACGCTCCTGTGGAAACAGTTAAAAACAAGAAAGTCCTCCTGCATGAACGCAAGAGGCATACCGCCCGCCGCATAGCAAGTGCTCGCTGTGCAGTCCTACCCGGGGGGGTACCTGGCTGGGATGTCCTCCCTCCCCTCCCTCCCCCTGGCTGGATCTGGACCTGGCTGGGGTACCCCCCTCCTCCCCCCCCCCGGGTTGGATCTGGACCTGGCTGGGGTACCCTCTCTCCCCCTCCCCCTTCCTCCCTCCCCAAGCTGGACCTGGACCTGGCTGGGGTACTCCCCCTAACTCCTGTGGACAGACCTGTCAAAACAGTACCTTCCGTCGTACTACGTGCGCGGGCGGTAAATATCAAGCAATTGAAAAACGGACACAGTTTGTTCACAGTATACATTGGCGGATCTAGGGGAGGGCGTCCCTTACACCTCCCTTTCGACCAAAATTTCTTTATTTTCTGGGTCCCCCTTAGAGGTTGGCGCCCCCTCTGGGAAATCCTGGGTGCGTCACTGGTATATTAGAAGAGTAAACAGCCATGGCAAAAGTTAATCGAAGTAGCTTTCAAGTGTGTGTATCGAATCCTCAACCTCCGGAATAATGAACAAAAACGAAGTATTTTCGGAAAACCAAATTGGACTTTAGTTTGGGTCAATCTTAGATCATCAAATTTTATTTGAAGTAAGGTATTTTATAAGTTTATTTTCTTCTGATAACATGCACCTAAAAGACAGAAACATTTCTATTGGAAACCAACCGGATTCCCAGTCTCTGTAATACGCTTCCAATTCCGTCAGGTTCGTCGTGTTATTGCTGCTGTTACTGTTGCTTGCTTCATCCACCGTCATACAAACAATACCCAGACCCAAGAAATGCTGATGCACCACCGCTTCTCCGAGAAACAGCACCAGAGCCAGCCACATTCGTTGCGAGGGTATCAGTGGAGCTGTAATTGTTTTGCAAATTGTTTAACGTGACAGGTGATTATTGCCTTGTTCTGCCTTTGATATGGGCTGTGGGCTACTGAGTTCAAATTTAACATCTGCAGAAAATAAGCTCCTTCTGGAGACCAAACGTATTGACCAAAGTGTGCCTTACAACTCTGATGGCAAAATTACATCGTTTCCCACTTACTTTTTTTGACTTTCCTAGATTCAAGGTTATCCATTTTGGCAACTTGAGACTTTATTGGAAATTAATTGAAAATGCTTCTTGTTTTTTTTTTTCAGATCAGTTTTGGGAATTTTTAATTTTTTTGTCGTTTTATTTAATGTTTGGTTAAAAATGAATCTGATAACTTTGCTGTATCATATTTCGAATACATCTCGAATGGATCTCGATAGATTAACTTGATAACAAACGAGTGTAACATAAATTGACTCATGACTTTTGACAATAAGTTTAAACATCTTAACATCACAAGCTAGTAAGGGTCCGTCCACATTAGGTTGTTAGAGAAAGTAGTATTATTGATGCTAAAAACTGGGTAGATACCTATTCTAACTTTGACAACTAAAGTCTCATTCACACTGTGCGTTTTTTTCTGATTGCGACTGCGATTTGTTTTTGCTTAATGGGCTGAATAGGAGTTGGTGATGCTGGCACAGTCGCATAGTGTGAACACTTCCATTGAGTCCTGTATAATCCATTTGTTGCAAAAAGAAGAATCGCAGTCCCAATCAGAAAAAAAACACGCACAGTGTGAATAGGCCCTAACGCTATTGGTAAAAACTCGTTCACACGGTCCGCTGGCGACCGCGTTTTCACTCGCGATAACCGTTTTGTTGTTAGTAAAAATCCAGGTTTGGCGTTCCTGTGAACGCGCCGTGACAGGAGAGAGAGAGAGAGTGTGTGTGATCCGACCTTAGTGACTTGATGTACAATTTATTGTAATGCGCCAGAGTTTTTCGAAAATTGACAACATTGTAAATGTTGATATATCTGCTGTAGTTGTGTTTCTGTTTGAGAAAGTGTCCCGTTTGTGTAACTTATTAACTTTATTAATATATTATTCCAAATTAATAGGGTAAGGAGTATCTTTTTGTCTATTTTGTGGTTGACTTTGATTTAAGATAAAGGAATAAGTTCGTTGAGAGATATTCCATTTTTGTGTTGTTGGTTATTTACGAAAAAGGTCGGTTGACTACTCTGGCGCAGGAGTACCAATGTACGAATTCATTAATTGTAATGATCAATCAGTTATGACAGGTAATGACTTTCAGAGTGAGTGTAAGTGTAATTACATGTGTAAGGATCAGCTAATCTTCTTCACATTTTTCAAAAACAACGACAATCTAGAACACATCAGCTGAGATAACGAAAGGTAGGAAATCTATTAAATTGAATGAAGCGGAGAAACTTCACTGGTGGCTAGTTATCAACCTGCCAAGAATCTATGAAGTGACTCAATGCCGATCCACCAAATGTATACATGCATTTAACATTTAACACCCTGCAGGAATTTTAGTAATTTCAGACAAATTGACCCGATATATCAATCAATTATCAGAATTAGATCAGTTTTTTGTCAGAATTAAGTCAGTATTTGTTAGAACTGATCTGCCAACTGATTGGAAGTGGTTTGGGACAGTTTGTGGACAGCATTTCTGAAATTCTGGCAAGGTATTTAATGCGCGTGGAGATTGTTCTAAAGATCTACAGCCAACGTCCTGTCATGTTATGTTACCTCATCTGTGTTTTCTCTATTCAAAACTAAACTTCAATATCTGTTGTCTCTTTAACAGAAACAGGTTCTCTTTCCTTGTTTTCAGCTGTTGCCGTATGCTTGTTCGCAGTATCATGATACTGTTCAATGTTTTTATTGTCTCTCGCCCATTCCGCGATACCATCCTCCGCTAATACAATGTACACGAGTCCTGCAAATATTAATAACCCTCCAGATAGGAAAAATACCGTTTTCCACTCTTCTTGAGTCCCCTGCAAAACAATACAAGAAAGGTTTTCTTTTTGTACACCGAATCGGAGCTGTACTAAAAGGAAACCCCTTCACAAAACTTATAGTGTGACCAATATTATTATATCCAACTGGAACATTTTGATAGATTGTGAAGACAAATTGTCAACACATTTTCTTGGGTTCGTAATGAACGAATGTCAACAGTGAAATTTTCACTGAGATATACAAGGAAAAAATGATAGGTGACATCATTTCATTCCTTTCACGCAATTTCTCCCATTCCACGGAAATCCATTTTTTTACCTAAATTTAACACTTTCCGTGTTTTGTACGTACATTTGGTGTCATGGATGTTATGATGGAAGCGGAGAATGTTCCAGGTATTTGTGTTACAAAATTGGAAAAGCCCAGTATTATTCCTGAGTACCTATTATCATGCAAAACAACAAGAATTTAAACAAAAATATTGCAATTTAGGCTGAAACGGATTCGGTGAATACATTTTGCCCCCGAAGTAATTTACCTTGGTGCATATTCTATGATTGTTATAAAACCACCGGAACTAGAGAATCCCGTTACACCGACCCACAAACACCATACTGTCACCGCCAGAGCCACCTGGTGGCAGCTTATAAAACCAACAAAACAACCAATCACAGCGGCAGAAATCACCCCTGTAAAAAAAGACAAAAAATATTGATGTAAGTAAAATATAGTGTTTCCAGTTCTGTTTTAAATAGTTGTGATAAACATAATTGAAGGTCAAGAGATTTGAAACAAGAATCTTTACCGATGCCCCACATCATTTTCCTAACTAAAATAACTTTCATTCCTCTTCTGATCACATAGTCCGCAAGCACAGAGGTCGCTACGGTGACTAAGAAATGAGTGACATTTGGAAGGGCACTATACAGGCCATTCTACAGATTGAAAATATTCCAAATTTAGTTGACCTGAAACACATCCATTGAAATAATTTGTGTGAATTTGCCTCTTTATCATCAGCTAATGAGTTCTTCTGTGCCATGAATTGTTCTTGAACAAAGTTTGAAGTGACAAGTTTCTTGCCCAACTACCCATAAAAGCTAGTAGCATTTTTGAAAACTTAAACTGACTGATCAGGTCTTCTGTTGATTTGGTTTGATGATTGTTCTGCAATGGGTCTTGTTTACATCTCATCCTGACGAAAGAACATCCAATTCTGACTGGCTTGTAAATGATTTTATAATAATAATGGTTGCCTGTGAGGAAATGTTTTAGTTATTTTTGGACACTAAATTCTGGCTGAACTGAAAAAATGTTCTCACAGACAACCATATCCATATATTTTTCCGGCAGAGGGACGTCTGGTAATTGAAAATTCTCCCGAAGAAGCAACGTTCATTTTTATCACTCAATTATCCAGAGGAATATATAATTGGAATCCGTGAAAAAGAACTCCTCACCTCGGCAATGTTTAGCTTGAGAACATCATCCATATAAAGTGACATCATTCTCTGTGCTTTGATACCCAGAGACCAGCCGAACCCTGCCATGTTTATCGACCAGACGGTTCTGGAAGTCAGAATTTTCCTCCATGGTACATCTCGGAACTTTATTTTCTGGAGTAAAATGGTAAATACTTTATAAAAGAAAGACGTTATAAAAGACGCCTAGTAAAGCTTTCTCTCTCTCTTATTGAATGGAAACATTATTCACAATTTATTACCCACCTCTTCTTTCAACCCCTTATCAGTGAGTGCACCCTCGATATACTCCCTCTCAGCCGTAGAAATAATTCTAGGATGTTTCTTCGGTGTGTCAGACGTACTGAACAGCCACAGGAAACACCACAGTAAACCAAGGGGACCTAATGGTTAATTTGAGATTGTCATCAAAACACATTGTGGTCTTGGAGCCAAAAAAATCTCCTAGGAATTTAAAAATACTTGACTCTTCCTTATGTCAACTTTATGTGCGAAAACTAAAATTAGGTTTTAGAATTATTATTATTATTTCGACCAAAGTCAATAATATCTCTTTTGATATCAATAAGTTAGAATGACGTTAGATTTTTCAGAAATGATTAATCTGAATACCATATATGTAGAAAACTGCATCCCATCTAATGTACTGACAGAGAAACCCATGTACAGGTGTGACAATAACTTGACCTAATATTGATCCTGCAAAATAGTGAAAGAGAAGATCTATGTAGACTGGAAACTGTGGAGAAACATTTTTCATGAAACAAAAATGGATGAATATCACTGGACTTTGTAAAAAAACAATGTCTGGTTGGATTGTTATGCCATTCTACCACTAGGGCATGTGACAGTTAGGTTAGTTTGAAAATTCTCAGAATTTAAATAGCTGAGTGACAAAGCTGTGAAATCATAAACTACCGCTTTTGCTGCCTCATATCCCACACGAGGAACTTCTTTGCTGTTGGAGTAATTTTCAAAACGAATTTGACATTGTCAATGCCCATTCCGGAATAGTTTACCAGTTTGGACCTTTCATCATCTGGGGCCCAATTACTCCAAATAATATAACAGCATGGGTACCACACAGCCTGAAATCAAGGCACGAAAAAAGAAGTTTATTCTTTCTAGCCAACGATTTTATCCTTGCACGAACTTTGTCATGGACATAGCATTTAGAAAATTCATCTCTTACAAATAAGCAGGTAATAAAAATTTCAAAAATGAAAAAAGACTTGTGTGAGATTTGAACTCGCCCAGTTATCATCACCATTACACTGAAGTTTTAACCCTAGTGGGAAATATAGAAAAGCTTCTGAAGACTTTGAAGGTTTTTAATCGATGAATATATTTTGCCTTAATCCAAACTCAGAGGAATGTATTCATCAATCAAATTTCACTTGCCTTTCAGGTTCGTGTAATTAAATCAATCGAGGTTTCCTTAAATCACACAAAGGATCCTGCCAGGATTTGGCATGAAATGACAAAGTATGCAAAAACTCGAGTGAACTACCGACCGTTGCCAGCCCTCTGAACGCCTCCACGGTGACGAGTAGGTAGGGGTTGAGCAGTGCGGCTGCAGGGCTGAGTGTCGTGCAGAGAGAGGCTATCAGAGCCCCGCTAAACAACACCCTGTGCGCCCCTAACCGACTGGCGATGAAACCTCCGAACGGCATCATCCCGGCGTAACCGTATGAAAACGCACTGAGCATGATTCCTTGTAAGTCTCGAGACCAGGAGAAAACACATGTCTGAAAGAGAAGTAGATTCGATAGCTCCATCTGGGAACTGTTCTCACCTAATATTTATTTCTAAGAAATTATTTTTACCTCGTCTGTTTCTTCGTTGTTGTTACTCGATTCACCATCACAAGTTTCTGATGGACTGTGAGATTCCAGACGTGGCGATATGATCAACCATTGAAACGATCCTGTAAAATTTCTTTCAAAAACATCCTAGATAGTTGAAACAGGGCCACATTGATATATATTGTGACAATAAAAATAGGTTTTGCGACTAACAAATTTTAATAGGCTCTCTGCTTTTTTAAATGGGACCGATCATCACGAATATTTTCGATCAAAATAATGTCATCAGACATTTGTGAAATTTTATGCAGCTTTCACCAGCTAACTATTGAGTAGTATTATCTCCCTAACTGTTTTCATGGTTCATTCACCCAGAAGAAATGTATTGTTATTTGACTTTTTTCACAAATACACAATATAGGTAATATTAGCATTATGATTCCTTTGCGCAGAAACAAAAATAGCAAGAAACTGTTACCTTCAATGAGAATTGAGCCAGGGACCTCTGCCATTGTGTTTTGTTGCCTCCCTGACTGAGCTAACCTGGCATGTGCCAGTAAGAGGAAGTTTAAACTGTCTTTTTGTTCATGCACCTGATCCTTGGACTGAGATTTAGTCACAGTGAGAAGAAGGTCTAACAGTTTCACACTTACAAGCAAATGTCAAGTTAGCTCAGTTGGGAAAGTATCAGACATGAGGGTAGAGGTTCAATCCTCATTGGAGGTAATATTTTTTGAAAATGTTGCCAGTTTCCATTAGTGTTTATTGAAATAAAAACAAAGCCAGAACACATGATTCTGACGTAGAGTACCAAAACACTAACCCGCACTCCAGTGATTATAATAGGATTCAGTCAGATTTGCTGTACTGTTAGTTGTATTATTTGATCCCGTGTCATCTTTGGTCATGCAGACAATTCCAATGTTGAACAACCCTTGCAGAACTGTCATTTCTCCCGCGAATAAGACAACAGCCAACCAGAACCGCTGTGACGGTACAAGAGGAGCTAGAACCGAAAAGAAATGACTGTGATATGTCTATTTGCCACTGTAATTTCTGCTCGACACTAAATGATCTGCTGAATTAATTGTAAAGTAATTATATTCAAATCTTGAAAGAATCATCACCTCAACAGAATGAAGCCTTTCATTTCATGCATTTTAATTCAAGACAATCATGTTTTTCCTAGTTTGAATTGGAACTATTTAATTTGATGAATTGGTTAAACTAAACTGAACCCAGTCAAGTATAACTGAAGACCTTTTGTGTTGTGTCTTTAATGTGATGGTTTCTGATAACTGACTGACTATCAGAGGGAGTGAGCACAAGCTTGAAACAATTTTTTTCTTTATTTCTTTTGGTGGTATATTTGGTTAAATCAGATGAATTTTCTAATACAAAATATGAAAGTTTCAATTAAACAGCTACTTTAGAGAGAAACTTAAAGTCAAACGTACCTTTATTGGTAAACTTCTCTTTAGCTTTGTCCATTTTCCCTCGAAACATTCATGTTCATTTAGCAAACTACTTTCAGCAAAATTTATTTTACCAGTTTCTCATTATAGTGCCCCCATACCGGGAAAACTTCAGGCAAAGAACGTTTTTCTCGTAAACTTAATCATTAATATTTAATAAAGAAACCTATGCCAACATAAAACGTAGAAATCAAATATGGTTGATAAAATGTAGGTACATACCAATTCATTATCATTGATTTATGTATTTCAATCAATTAAAACCTTTTACACGATTTGCTAACCTCTTCAATCTTGATGAAATTTGTTATCTGTCAATATCATTATTTGAGATAATCATTTGAGTTTTTCATGATAGTCGTTTCTGTCAGATTATCTGACAGATCTTTGCAGAGGGAAGAGCAAAAAAAAATTCATCAAAAATTGCCCCCAATGGGCTTTGAAACCAGGACCTCTGGACCCTGAGACCAATGCTCTACTATTTGGTATTTCACTTTCTGGTTGTCTGTGTGAATCATTAAGGCCTTTATATAGTCATGCTCTATTGATTCTAGAAATAAACAAAGTCCAAAATGTGAAGTGGTGCATGAAACAAAGCTCACTTCAGAAATCTCCTGCCCAACAGATTCCTCCCTAGCTCAGGGGTAGA
>JBCAUG010350492.1:0-16900 GCA_038406175.1 Haplosyllis leylae
AAGGGTGAATGCGGTGCTACCCTCGTGGCTGTACTTACCGTATTGTAAAGGTAATCGTTTACCGTATTACCTTGCATTTGCACGGAACAGAGCACTACATCTTATGAATTTTTGGGGTCAGAGAATGAAGAAAGAATATTGATAAAGGTAAAGATGTAAGCTGAAGAACATAAAGTTTCCGTGAGAGACACACACGGTTAAATTAAGCCCGGTTCCGTATGGGGAGCAGACGCTTCGATTGAGGCAAAATGCCGACTCAAGTGCTTGGTACTGTGTTACATCTTGAGGATGACGTCTACACATGAGCCCACACATCCTGACACTGATGCTAACAACTTTGTAATCTGTCATATGCCTTTATTAGCAACAATAGATGATGATGAGCATATTTATTCAAAGACAGTTTATATTCCCTGCTTCTTGAACGCTCGTACACAACAAAGGACTTCATTCCTTCGAAGAAAAGCACAAAAATACCAATGGAGTTTTCAAAATAGAAAAAAAACCACCCGGTTTATTTCTATTGTGCATCAGAGAACTCACAAAGAAAGTCGTACTAAGATAGTCACAACGGGAATTTATTTCATCTCGTGTTGCTGGCTTAACGTGGATAAATCACTGATCCTTAAGATCCGTGATAATCTCTAAGGTCCTTAATTGATTGATGTTCCCTCAGTTGCATGTGTAAACAGGGCGAATTAATTATTTAAACAATCTATTGACTCAAAAATAATACTGACCAAAGATACATTGTGACTCCTACATTGTGTTTCTTTTTATCCAAATAAAGTTCAACTTCAGTCAACCCAAATCAATCAATGGAAACTCATTCATTTTGATGGTCTTGGCTTCAGGTGCTTTGTATTTAAAAAGTATTTTACAAGATGTGAAGCGAGTTTTCAGTGGCAGTTTCCAATACAGAAATATTCACAAGCATCACAACCAAAAACGCTCTTCTATTGAACAGTGTTTCTAGAAATATTTACATATGGACTTTCATTTTAATTAATTTCGTAAACGTTTTACTGTCGGCGTCAAAAGGGGGAATGCTAAAATACCAAACCAGACAGATAGCAGTAATAATCGGTTGAAAAATAGAACATAATAGCCAATATCCAGATAGACACCCACTCGTCAAACAGAATCGATTTTAGATCTCTTTGTGAATCCGTGATGAACATTGTTCTCGGTGTTTCAAAAGTTGTTTGTGTATTGACAACCAATCGAAAGATTGGTGAACTAAGGGTTAAAATAAGAATTCCTCATGCTAACACCAAACCTATACTTAGAGTGTTTTCTGAAGATTAAAAATGACTGGTGTTCAATATATCCTCTCTCCCGATCGAAAATCTTTGTTGGTCTGGGACAGAAATTTTGCCAGAAATAAAATGTACCCTTTCCTGATATCAAATTAACTTACAAACGTTTGGTAAGACCATTGAGGAACGCATGATGATTCTACACATTAATTCTGTATAACAATTCCTCATAAACGACGTTCTACTTACAGGGTGAGACTGAAGAAAGAAAACTACGGGAAAGATGGCAAAATTCAGCAGAATAAGCATATTTGTATTCTTAGCTCTATTGGTAGCAGCAAAAGCAGAGATTGATACAGAAGAAGCTCTGGTAAGAATAAACGATAATAATAAATTTCAAACGTAATCACATGAATTGTCCCAGGCGAATGGTGAACTTCCTAAAACTGTTACATGTCACTTTATTTTGCTCTGTAGTAAAAAGCAAATTCAATTTTGTTCACTGATTGAAAATCTTGTTAACAAGAAAACAAATAGATGGAACAACAGGAGAAACTGTTGTGTTTGCATTGCAGGAAAATGATGGTGATGCAATGAATGAATTACTGGCGGAAATGGAACTGGAGGAAGGGGAGTATGGTAAGGTTTAAATCTTTACTATTCATTTATTGACGAGAAACATGAGGGTCCTTGATCTACATGGTTCCTGTCTGGTCGTTGGTCGCGAACAAATAAGAAAAAGTTTACTTTCTCAAAAATGCCTCCGTGCTTTGCGTAAAGAATGATCTTTTGATGTTCAAGTAACACTGCGCTGCAACATACAATGTAAGAAACATTGTGCCGGACCAACGAGAAACCACCATTTCTACCCTTTTCTCTTGTTTGTTATTACCATTACTTCTGTTGTGAAATTGAAAAAGTAAAAGTGATGGCCAAAGAAAACGTTAATTTCTCCTTCAACAAACATCAATTAGAAACACGTGGCACAATGTTTCTTAATTAATTTACGGTACTGAAATCGATATGTTTTTGTCCCTGCATAAAATTGTTACCTTTGATGTGTATTCTGAAGACTGGTTGAATATGTTCAATCTTCAATGTTGTCTGAAAGAATAAGTATGTGTATTTCTCGCAAAAAGCGCGAATCTCTTCCAGAGCCATCATTGCCCAAAAGTGGTACATGTAGGAGACATATAATTTACGAATGTATCTCTAAACCATCTCGGTACACAGACTAATAAAATATATTTCTGCATTTCAGAGATCCAATACCAAGAATACGTAGATTTTAGATTAGTTTAAAATTTATCATTGATAATACTTACAATACCCATTTAATTAGACAATTCCTCAACCCAAAATATTTTCTCAGTCTATCATTTATAACCATCTGTCTAAAGAATGCTTACGATTTTTTTCAGTCTGCTATCTGTAGAGGCATTTTACTAGATCCAATTACATTTAAAACAAAACAATTCATTTATATTTCTCATTAATATAACCATATTTGATTTCAATTGTCGTTCAAAGACAATGAGACTTTTAATATTTTTTGATATCCACTGCTATGATAGCATGAATAATTTTATTTTCATCCACAATTGTTTCTAGAGATAAACATATACGTTGTTCATGCAACATTTATTGCACTTGGTTTTCTAGTTGATAAAATATAAAAAACCCATCTTATAACTTTTTTTAAAAAAGGTTTCTATCCTGTAAGAAAAAAAATAAAAAGCAGACCGGAAATTACTGGGCTTTAAAATGTGTTACCTGGCACATACAACTTTTCAAGGAAAAAAACTTTCAAACTCCCATTTGAGTTGCTACGGCCGATAATGGCTCAACATTCTGATATTAAGTTCGTGAACAGATTTTTTAATTAGCCAGATTATCCTTGCATAACGCAGGCATAAATTTGACTACTAAATTGAAAATGAGCACGATCGAGTCATCTGTTCGCATTTGAAAAGCATTCATTTTTAATTTCCTTAAATCTACTACCTGTAGTACCTTAGTAATAAGAAATATTTCTTTTTCTTCCTTTCCTCAGCGCATGCACAATACTTCCCATTCAATGACAATGAAAGCAACAAAGACCCCGCGCGCTTTCAGGAAACACCTGGCACAGGAGCCAAGGATGCTGGCACAACCAGAAAGAGAACCATCAGTCGTGTGTTTCGGACGATGTTTCCACCAAAGAAGGTAGAAGGACTGGTTGAAACAGCTCCCGAAACAAGGCGTGGTGAAGGAAATCCATTCGTTGGCAAAAGAACATCTCAGACGCATTCTGAGAAAGCGAAATACATTAGTATTATGAAAGACCAACAGGAAGTGCAACAAACGCCTGATTTGTCAAAAGAAACTAATGATGAAGTTGCATGGGCAATACGAAATGATAAGAAGCTACGAAGCACAAAGTCAAACAAAAACGTCCCCATCCGGGCGAAAAGGTGGAATTTTAGGCCAAAACCTGTACAGTTTCTTGGCAGTCATAGGTCTATTGACAATAAAGAAACTGGGTTAAATTCAGGTGTAAAATTCATTGGAAAACGAGAAGGCAATCCATCCAAAAAATGGGGCTTTAGACCAAATTCTATTCAAAATCTGGACAGTTTACTGGAAAATAGCAATTTAGAAAACAAAAATGTAAAGTTCATTGGAAAACGAGAAAGCAATCCATCCAAAAAATGGGGCTTTAGACCAAATTCTTTTCAAAATCTGGACAGTTTACTGGAGAATGGCGATTCAGAAAACAAAAATGTAAAGTTCATTGGAAAACGAGAAAGCATTCCATCCAAAAAATGGGGCTTTAGACCAAATTCTATTCCAAATCTGGACAGTTTACTGGAAAATGGCAATTCAGAAAACAAAAATGTGAAATTCATTGGAAAACGTGAATCCAGTCCCTCCAAAAAATGGGGATTCAAACCAAATTCTATTCAAAATTTGAACAACTTATTTGACAATGGAAATTCAGAAAACAAAAAGGTAAAATTTATTGGAAAACGTGAATTCAGTCCCTCCAAAAGATGGGCTTTCAGACCAAATTCTATTCAAAATTTAGACAACTTATTTGAGAATGGCAATTCAGAAAACAGACAAGACTTAAAGTTCATTGGCAAACGCGTCAGCGTCCCAGCTAAGAGATGGAGGTTTCGACCAAACACCATCAATTTGGTGAGCAGCATGATGTCCGGTGAAAGTGATGCTTCAGTTCCCAACATGAAATTTATTGGCAAACGCGATCTTAACCAAGCTTTTCTGGCCGATCTGTACCACACCAAAAACAAGAATAATTGGCACAAAAGATGGACACTTAGACCTAAATCGATCCAACTGTTAGGTGGCGTAATCCCTGGTAACGAAGCTCCAACGTCTGACACGAGATTCATTGGCAAACGTTCCGATGATCAAAGTATCATGAATAAAAGATGGAGCTTCAAACCAGAATCTTTACAAATTTTAGAGAACCTGTCATCCGATGACTTATCGGGAAACCCAGACATGAAATTCGTTGGAAAGCGCGATCGCTTTGCTCATAAAATAACAGAAAGTCAGTTTCACAACGATTTCATCCTGGACATGATCCTCAGCTTCTTTTCGGACTCAAGAAACTAAGCTCTTTAGACACTGCCTTATCTGCTTTTCCAATTAATTTTTTGCTTAGCACTTTCATACTCCACCAGTATTATTCCAAAAAGACAATTGCTTCGTGAAACGGCTGCCTCCCAGACGCTTTCTGGGGTCAACTGCGCTTAAGTTTAAACTTAGGAACATTTTACTTACTGCTGTACTGACAATGACTTCCGCAAAAACATTCGTTTTGTTTAAATATTTTCAAGAAGAAACTTGACCTGATTCATTCCAGATAAACGACGAGTACCAAGCTTTGTTGGTAAGCGGGAAGACGACAAGAGGGCGCGCTTCTTTGTCGGCAAAAAGGACGCTGACAATTCTTTATTCGGGTCCGAAAAGCGCGCCCGCATGTTTGTCGGCAAAAAAGACTATACATGGCCTTACCCACTTGATAGAAATAGCAGAAGGCTATTTGTAGGTAAAAGGACAGGTTCCAGGATGTTTGTCGGAAAGCGAGATGACAATGATGATGATCTTGACAAACGCGCTCGAATGTTTGTCGGTAAAAGAGCGCGCATGTTTGTGGGCAAACGTGGGGATGAAAAACGCGCTAGAATGTTTGTGGGTAAGAGAGATGATGAGCTGACTAATGAAGAAATGGACAAGAGAAGTAGAATGTTCGTTGGAAAAAGAATGACCGATGACGACCTCGAATCAATAAAACGCAGTCGGATGTTTGTTGGAAAACGTAGTCGCATGTTTGTCGGAAAAAGGGCAGATGATCTTTGGGATGACGAGAAACGGGCAAGAATGTTTGTGGGAAAACGATTTGACGATCTTGATGAGGACAAACGAGCACGAATGTTCGTCGGCAAACGACCAACCGAGTTCCTTTATGATGATGACGATGATGAAAAACGTGCGCGCATGTTTGTCGGCAAACGTGCTCGCATGTTTGTTGGTAAACGTGAACCGAGCTATGATGATCTAATGGGTGAAGAAAAGAGAGCTCGAATGTTCGTGGGTAAAAGGCCATTGAGCTCATACTTGGATTCAGAAGATGATAAGCGTGCGAGAATGTTTGTAGGGAAAAGACTCAATGATTTGGCCCAATCTTTGGACAGTGTTGTCCGAAGATCAGCGGACGGACCCTCCCTCCACAACGAAATAGCTGCTGACGGGGACCAAGAATCTGTCGCAAATAGCAATAAAGTAGAAACCAGCTCTTAACTTCGTTTGGCGCCGCGCCAATGCTTTGTTATATTTTTTGTTGAAGGTAAGTGCTTTCATGATGTTACCGTGAATGGTTTTTGATCCAACAGGATTGATAATACTGATTGCACTTTTTAGACTACCCATGTTGAAGTGCACATGCGCAATGGTGTTTTTGTAGCTTATTAACACATTTTACATTTTACTTTGATTTGTATAGCGCCTTTCATTTTTACTAATTTCTTTAAAAGTTTTATTGCATATTATTATTTTTCACTGATCGCTTATTTTTATGTCCAGCTATTTTTAACGTTAATTCAAGTATTATTAGTTTCAGCCATTGTGGAATTTACGTTAATTTTTTCAACAGCAATTTTTCATAGCCAATCATTGTTCTTGTCTGTGCAGTTTCGTCCTACATGTCAACTGTTATTGGTCCAAATTTTGAAAGATTTTTGCGCTTGCAAGCAAGCTGTGCGCTAATTTTCACAAAGATTAAAATGTTGCGCAAGAGATATTCTGTTTTTCTGAAAACAGTGAAAATTGTTGACTATTTTTGGTTTTTTTACATCATAAGAGTATTATCTCATTTCCAATATCAACTTTTGCTAAATCTTATCTGAAATGTTTTGTCGTGTTCCTCAGGAGGACGATTTTTTAAAAGAGAATCTTATTTTATATCACTATTTTGCTGAACATAACTTTTAAGTACTTTTCATGCTTTAAAATGCATGTCAAAAGTGTCTTAAAACTTATGAAAAGTTTCATCCATTACATTTGTGAACTTGTAAATATGTTGTATCCTTGCCATTATAAATCTGTACATAATATTGTGTCCTACAATCAATAAATTAGCTGGGAAGCTACTTAGTCCGTAAGTAATATCTGCAAACAAAGATTTAAAATTCTTCATTACAACTTGTGGAAATGACTTAAGCCGATTCTCTTACTCCCCTGAAAAGGACAGTTACATAGCAGAGCTATCAATACATAGCTTTCAATGTAAACTCAATTTTGTCTACATCATATCCCATTTCTTTGTTTCAGATCTCCCAGAAGACATTCAGACCCACTTCGCAAATTATTTAGCCAAACGATTTTCAGACTTTGTCAGCACAAACAAAAGGTTCTCTGAGTTTCTTGGTGGAAAACGAAAACGATATTCCGAATTCCTTGGCGGCAAGAAACGCTTTTCTGAATTTCTTGGAGGAAAGAAAAGGGCTCCTTTCTCTGAATTTCTTGGTGGCAAAAAAAGGTTTTCGGAATTTATCGGGGGCAAAAAGAGGGCTCCTTTTTCTGAATTCCTCGGGGGAAAGAAAAGATTTTCTGAGTTTTTGGGAGGAAAGAAACGCTTTTCTGAATTTCTTGGCGGCAAGAAGCGCTTTTCGGAATTCGTAGGTGGTAAGCGTGATGCCAGGTCTGTTGATGAAATCATGAAAAGAGATTTAGATTTCTTAGGTGGTCGATAATTTCTAATCATCTCAACTAAACAGGATTTTCTTTGAACTAGATTAATTATACATGACTTTGTTCAAAAGCGATGCTTACAACCTGTATGAAATTCAAGTAAACATTCCGTACATCCCCTATCATCTCTGAACCCTAAAACTACAATGCATCACTCTTTCTACGAAGATCAAAATCAATAATGCCGTTAATTGCGACCTTTTAAATCTGAAAGTGTGCTTAACAGAAACAACATTGCAGTTGCTTGAAAACAAATATCCTTGGAGTTGTAAATACACTTCTACTGCCTGCTAGATAACTTCTTTTTTTTTCTAATATGTTTTGCTTCGTGTTTTCATGCATTCCACTTGTTTATATCTTATATCAAGAAAATGAGATAAGTGATATGTGATAAATGTCATATGTAACTTAATCATTATCTCACACATTTCATATGTAAGAGGACCAGAATCAAAGATTTTAGCATCTAAAATTTCCCTTGTTGCTGAAATTTAAGTTATATTTCGTCGAGACAGCCAGTGATTAGTAAAATCGTCAAATTTTAGACTTTCAGCATTTCAGGGCAACCGTTAAACTGTATCCGTTATAATGTAACTTGAACGTGAATCTCCGTACTAGAGTGGCGTCTTAACGATGTGCATAGTAAACCTCCTATGCAAATTATGTTTAGTTGTTAAACTATGTAAAATAAACACTGTACAGAGCAAATGTTGTAAAATTAATTGTAGGCATATCTATGACATTTCATAGAAAATTATTTGATTGAATTTAATTTCACGCCGCTAGTCTAAATTTCAAGCTTTGAAATGTTGAACGTGTTGTCAATTATTACACTGTACAGGCAACAAAGAGAGCAGATTTATTTTGATAAAATGTTTGTGTTGAAGAATTAAAAATGATACACATTTCAAATGTGATGAAAAAATTTAATATTAAATTACTTGATAATGAACTTCACTGTCTTTGCCATACTATATTTTAGCACACCTAAAGATATTACCACCGACTCAAAATGTACAAACTATTATTTGTAGTATAAGGAAAGTAAAGTTGTTCTGCATTGCAAATCAGCTTTGTAAAACATTCTCTTGTATAGTTGATTCCAATTACATAGGAAATGTTTTAGAGCGTTTAGCTAAAATAAACGTTCGGAACGTCTCCAAGCAGGACACACTAACACTTTAAGCGACTATTGCACAGAGCGAAAAATATTTTCGGATCGATCTGATAACACAACAACTTATTTCTATTTGATGCCTACTTTCATTTTGCAAAGGTGTCCCTATTTCAACAAGTCGAAGGATTTAGTTCAACCTCTGATAAATAGAAATGGTCACAATAATACAGCACTAACTGTCGTCAGTGACATAGTGTCTTCAAAGATATCAATGCCAGTATTTCACAAAATTTACAACACATACGCACAAAAAGTGGACAATTTAAAGATAAATGTAAACACTAACCTTACCGGATTGTGCATGTAAAGATCCACTAAAAATCTGGTGACTTAGATTGATTCACGGACCACCCTGAAAAAAATTATGTTAAATTCACTGAAACGCTCATAACACACACTCATCTGAAAATTTGGCAAGCTGTAATAAATTAGCCGTCTTGTTGACCAGATTGTCCCTTTCAAGACCTGTCACGTTTGAATTGTTCAACGTAAGGAGAGGCCTTCGGTTGGTCTGAGACAATAAAATAGCCAAATTTGAAGCAGGTTGGATTACGCTGCCAAATATTAAGTTAAAATATATTTATTAGACTCTACATTCTGTTGCTTCTGGGAGCTTACATAGGTCGCAAAACAGTACTTAAAAGCAAGTCGGACTGAAAAAAACTGAAAGTGGATTTCAAAATGTCTTACCAAACCAAGAAGTGACGACTGCGGAGTCACAACAAACCCTCACAAAAGTCAAATCCCTTGCCTCTTCTCAATGGAGTTTTCTCTAAATAGAACAGAACTTTCATCGAATTCAGTGAATTCAGCGAATTCAGAGAATCTGAAAAATCACTGAGGCATGAATTAAGTTCAGTACAAGGATTTGCTCTGTTACCTGTTTCTCTGAGGTCTAGTGGTATCATCTCTGTCTCTTAAACAGGAGATATTGGGTTCCAACCCCACAGTGCTCATTTTTTCATTTTTAATTTTTTTTGTCACTGAATTTAGCGAATTCAGTGAAAACGTTTAGAGAAAACTCCAATGATATGGTCTTTTGAGGCCTGGAAGCAAACCAGTGTATATCCAAATAACAATATATATATATATATCAGCGTGTAAATTTGATTTAGAAAATAATACAAAAAAAATTCAAACTTAAACTATCCACCTCCAGGCCCCAAATGACCATGTGAGTGCACAGAGGTAGTTATGGATTAATTGCCTATTGTTAACTGAATGCATTCTCTGGTTACAGAGGTGTACTTGAATGTTGAAGGTGAAACAGGTGGTTGGATAAGCCAAATTATTAAACTCTTTGTTATGTGATAACTAGGCACTCGTGTTTAATAATTGTGTAGGCATTCCAGAAAAAAATCAAGACAGAAGAAACTAGAATGTTTCATTTTTCCACATTTTCTGTTCAGTTCTATCTGATCTAAGGTGGATTCAATGAAACTTTACATCCATCTCGATCTGATCTTGCATAAGATCAAGTGAGTGACCAATGTGAAGTAGTTCACTGCTTGATATTTATTCCTGTTGATGCCACAAAAATTTGTTGATTTTGTGCAAAATTTGCAAGTTTATCTTAACGTTTGGTTCTTTTTTGTTTGCTTCTTGATTCAGTTGGAAATCCACCACAAGTGAATCCAATTGTTGGTCCTCCTCCTCCAGTAAGTTGTCATTTATTTCAGGGATTATTTACCTGGGCTAAAATCTAAAATATTAAAATCAACATTGCATATCATTTTCATGTTTTTTATTTGAATTTGAAACAAACAATAGTTGGGGTTGCAAAAGCACTATCCATAGACTCCACGCTGAAAGAATTTTTAGACTGTGTTAAAATGTGACACAAATAAATAGCAGTGTTGTTTAGATTCGACACAATTTAAATCTTACAGCCGCCACTACCGACTCCCCGACCGACCACACCAAGTACAACTCCGAGAGGATCTATTACAGTAAGTTTATTTTTCTTTTTCACTCTGAGTGATTTAGAGATCAGTAAATGCGTTTAGCCTTCTACAATGGGTGTTTATGAGAAATAAATATTTTCAGCCATGGTGTAAAAATTGGGGCCACAGGTCTACAAAACAATATTGCAGAAAACTTCATAATGGACATATCCTAGCTATGGCTTAGTTTTTTACAGTATATATGAAAAAAATTTCACACAAAGTGTATCTATGGATATTGCAAATTCATTTTTCACTAACCATTTGGAGTGTTTTTTCATTTTGCAGTCTCCATGTAAAGTATTCATTAATTTAGGACTGTTTATGTGTAGTGCTACATTATATTTTAAGCATCAATGAATAATAAACTGATCCATGGATAGTGCAAATGAACATTTTATCTATGGATAAACATTTAATGTTTGGACTCATATTCTTCTGATAATCACTTACCGTCATTTTAGATAAATGAATGTTCAGCTGAGAAACCATGCTTCTGTCAGATGAGCGAATCGTTTCTCCCATCATACCAGGTGTGTTGTCCATGTCCCGTGCCTTCACCTCCGTCTTCAGGTTGCTTCACAGCTGCAGCCAGAATTAATTTACAAGATGGGAGATCAGTGTCTATGTCGGAGCTGCAAATAGGAGAAAGAGTACAAACAGGTATGAACTTAATTACAATGTCTGAACTAAAAGTAGGAGACAGTAGAAATGGGTATGAAATCAGTAACAACTACCATTTCTGAACTACAAATAGAACACAGAGTACAAACTAGTAAGAAATCAGTATGATTGAATCAGTACTGAAGTCTGAGCTACAAGTAAGAGACAGAGTACAAACAGGTATGAAATCAGTAACAATGTCTGAACTAGAAGCAGGAGACAGAGTACAAACAGGTAAGAAATCAGTATGATTGAATCAGTACTGAAGTCTGAGCTACAAGTAAGAGACAGAGTACAAACAGGTGTGGAATCAGTAACATTGTCTAAGCTACAGATAGGAAACAGAGTACAAACAGGTAAGACATCAGTAACAATGTCTGAACTAAAAGTAGGAGACAGTGTACAAACAGGTGTGGAATCAGTAACATTGTCTGAACTACAAGTAGGAGACAGAGTACAAACAGGTAAGAAATCAGTAACACTGTCTAAACTAGAAGCAGGAAACAGTATAAAAACAGGTAAGAAATTTTTAACAATATTTGAACTGATGAGAGACATAGTTTAGACGGGTATGAAATTAGTAACAACGACCATACTACTGATAGGAGACAGAGTAAAACAAAACAATTATTTCATTCGCGTTAAATAATAAGTTATCATAAAATGACATTATTGTTACAGTGTTGATTTTAATATGATTGGAATTATACATTTGGAAAGTTTGTTTGCCTCCAGTAGTCTTTATTTTTGTGAGGACTCACCAGTACTATAGTAAATCATAATACTGTGTATACACTGTATGTCCAGTTTCATCAAATACTTAATATTCTGCCTTCCTCTTAATAAAATTTAACAACCTAGAAACTTATATTTTTAGTTGGAAAACAGTTCAAGCACAACTCCATTCTTTGGATCACAAATTCCAAAAAAGAATAATTTTAAATTAAATATACCATATTGTTATATAATCTTTATTTTAGTTTCTGCAGATGGTTCAGTTATCTACAGTGAAATAATAGCATTTCTGGTAAAGCAACCTGAACTGACTCCTCTTGCACAACCTGTTACTAAAATGCAATTCTTAAGGCTTTATAGTGTTTGTACATGTAATTCTAAGGAGATCATTTGGATTCCTAATTGTAATTCTTGTACTTATAAATGTCTTTGTTTTGCAGAGTTTCTTAGCTGCACCATCATCTGTGTCAATTAGAACCTTCTAGTATGCCAATAGTGCTACCCATCAGTGGTAGCCTCTCTTCCTAAAGTGTTACTGTTTGTGAGTTGTGTTTGGCAACAGACTTTAATAGACCCCCTCAAGATCTCCTCAACTGAGGAATATGGCTGATTCCATCATCCTGTGTTATTTGGACACTGTACAATTCTGTTTGTACATCAGGGTGACCTCCTGGTATAAGTGTAGAATATTGACCATGGGTTGCAGTCTCCTGTTGAAGTCTCATACTGAAGTCTCCTGTGGAAGCTTTGCCCTTCAGCCTGTACATGTTGTTGGCATTTGGTGTGTCGGCACTTTCACACATCAGGAATGTATTTCTCAGCCAGCGCGTCGGCATGTCGGTGCTCAGATGGGTTACTTATGTGACGTTAATTAATTTCATCTGTTTCCTTCATGGAATTACAGACATTCTTGTAGACTTTACACATTTTGACATTTTCCCCTCCATATAAGTGCTGCATGTATTTGTAAGTTCTGGAAAGTGTAATCACAATTACAACTTACTGTTGTGGACTGGATCGTCTTAGGATTCCAGGACACGAGGTTCTTTTCACAAGAACGTTACTGAGCTTCGAATAAATCTCAACACAAATACCAAGCTTTTCTCTTAGTACAATGTTTTCCGTTTATTTCAAGTTTCAATCAGCAAAGTTCATATAACATAACCATAACACACCCTCGTACCTCATTCTACTGCTATTTATAGTTAGATGGGACTTCATTCTCTGATAGCCTATTGGTTGATATATATTATGTGCTGGGCTTAACGCTTGTTCACCTATTGGTTGATCTTAGTTTATTGACCTTCCTATGATTGGATCGCTATGTCCTGCTGCTGGCTAGCGGACAGCCTTTCAGAGGTGCTTACTACTTTTTCCCTGGGTCAGGGGACTGGTGCCTTGTCATTCTTCGACATGAATTAGAACTTTGTTTCTGTGTTTGTAAAGTAGATCAGTGACCATGAACAATGAATTTGAAAATAATAAAATATTGTAGTGAAAGGGATTACTGTACATCAAAATCTACTCATAAAACTACAAACTAGTTAGAGATTGAACATAATATTTACCACTACCAAAGAAATTCATCTCAGATGTCATGATTTGGCCTTTGAGGAGGTACTGTAACAGTGTGTATTTATAGAAAAAAGGGACATTGTATCAGCCTTGATGCTCTGCCTGAGTTCAGGAACACTTAGAGTGCCTAATTCCTCAAGGTCACTTGTGATGGTTATTTCCAGCCAATTAGGATAGGGTGAGCATCTGATATGGTGTGATGTATGAGTGAACCAAGCAGAATCCAGAGCGGTGATATAATGTCTAGACAGAGTATTGAATTCATACACCTAACTCCCTGCCACTGTCTGCAATGGTTTTAACTGTTCCAATCATTTGGAAACTATGTTTAGACCCAGTAACTGTATGTTTCTACCTGGGAAGGAGCTAGAAGCTAGCGTCTAGCTCCCACCCAGAAGGGGAACTACTTCTTGTGGTGTAGGTATATTGAGGTGCTCCTGCCTCCCTATAAATACCCTGAGCACCCATTGGTCTCAGGAAAGGCAGGCTGGACACCAGACTATTCACATCACCCCATGCAATGAAACTGCTCAGGTAGGGAGAGAATTTAGCTCCTCATGGCCCAGTGAAGCTAAGAGTACCCAGATCTTACAGATCTGGTCATTCTGAGCACTTTGGTAATAGTTTCACTAGTAGCCATGTGGGTAGCTCCCCCTCTATATTTTAATGTAATTTAATTGCAATCAGTACAGTACTGTAAATTGTCATTGTGCATGTATTGCAGGGTTTCATCTTTAGTTTCAACTCAGAGTGTAGTTGTGCTGAATAGCCATGACTGTAGATTCCAACTCCCACTAGTTGGGAGTAACACATGTACCATCTGAGAGCAGTACAATAAAGTGTTCAAGTATAAAGGAGGAACTAAGGACTTGACTCCCCACTTATTACCCACATTGTGGCCCAATGCACCAATAACCACCTATGAATAACTGCTGTCACCCCCTGTAAATGACAAGCTGCATGCCCTGACTGCTGACTGGGGAGCTGAATTGACTATAAAGTAATAGTTGGTGACATATATATGCATAATGAAAGCTGCTCAGTGACACTTAATATGAAAGTTACTCAGGTGAGTTACACTTATACAATATTTTCTTTGACAGAACATAAAAATATCTTTTCGCTGTAAAAATTTGAAATTTACACATGAGTTGATTGGCTTTATTAATATATTTCGTAGAACCCATTTTTGAGAAGAAAGAATTTCAACTGAAGAAGTAAATTTTTGTCCTTAATTGAGTATTTTCCTGTATAGTTGTTGTCAAATGTTCGTAAATTTTATTAGGAGCGTGATATGTTCAATGGAATTATTGACTTCAACGTGTTTCGTAATTCTTTTCAGGATAAGAGAATAGCATTGTACAATAGACACACCCAGAAAGATAATTTAATTCATTACAAACGTTTATGTAAAAGTCACTAAGGAAACTGTATCTGCACTTTTCTTACAAATGTGGCAGCTGTTGCTAATTAAGGAAAACTTCATTTTAATTAGAGTAAAGGTAGATAAAAACAGCTCTTCGAATCTATTTCAAATTCATAAGAGTATTCAAAATATCACAAAAAACTAGTTCTAAGGTTTTGCCAAATTTAGAATATTCAAGAAGTCACCACATAATGAATTTTTTCCTTTCGAGGAGATCAGAAAACTCTGACTTGCCTTGTACAATGGTGGCCCATGAGAAATTCCATTTTCAATCGTAAATAAACAGCCAATAAATTTATCTCATAAATAATACTGCACAATTGTATTGTAGATAAAGGCCATCTAGGTTATGTGCGGATTTATTCAGCATAATTAGGGATAGCCGTGAAATTCACACACTTTGTGCTTGTTATGTGGTTTAAACCCACTTCCTGTTAAAAAGTGATAGAATATCGAAATCATTCATAAAGATTAAAATCTTGACAGAATTTTCTAATTTTCACGAAAAATTTACTGACATTCCTTCAGGGAACAAAAATGAAGAATGTTTTGCACATCAAGGAAAGTTATTCTCCAGGAAATACATTGTTATAAATTTACAAAAACACTCAGCCAGAAAGAGAAGAAGACTAATTACCACGTTATGTCGTGTGGATAATGATAATTCTGATTCTGAGAAAATTTTGCCGCTGCGAATGTTTCTTTTCGGCAGTGCATGTCGTAAATTTGGTTTTTCGTAATTTTGTGTGATATTTTACGTTCAAAAGTGATACTTTGTCCTGATCTAGCCATCTGTTTAAGAACCCTGAGTCATAATCATGTCAATCACAGTTATACAATCGGTTTTTTTTCTGTTTTGGTTTTGGAACTTGTTAAATTAGAAGAATTAGACTAATTCTTCTGATTGCATATGGACAGTGGAATTGACTATCCATGGATAGGTGAAATGTTCATTTGCACTGTCCATAGATCAGTTTGCTATTCATGGGTAGTAAAACTGCGATATGCACAATACATGGATAGTACAAAATGAATAAGCACTCTTCATGGAGAATGAAAAATAACACTATTTACTGATAGTTCAATAAATTATATGTGAATAAATCACTATTCACAGATAGTATATTCCGATATCCTTAAAGCATTTGTCTAATTCAACTGATTAGATGAATTTACCAAATTTAAAAACCAAACTAGGAAGTCCTCCTGTGGGAAACTGCATGAGGCAACCACATGCGGTGTACCCTGTCCCGGGAGGTACTCCAACCTGGCCTGGCTAGGGAGAGGGTACCCCAGCCTTGCCAGGAAGAGATACCCCAACCTGGCTGGAGGGTACCCCAACCTGACCTGGCCAGGAGGGTGCCCCAACCTGACCTACCTGGGAGATACCCCAACCTGACCTGGCCAGGTACCACCCTCCTGCCTGGGACTGGGGTAACCCCTTGCCTGACACTGGGGTATCCTCCTGCCTTGAACTGGGGACCCCCTCATGTGGGACTGGGTTACACTCCCCAAAAAGGACATGGAACCAGTGGAAGTATTATGGCATGGAGATGGGGTAACACCCCCCCCCCCCCATGTGGATGGACAGACTCACGCCTGTGAAAACAGTGATGTGATACAATGGAATTTCATTCAAGGTGTCGAAGGGATTTTGGTCGCGTAGATTTTTACCAATTGAACAAATGAAAAATAATTAGGAATCCCTAAATGAATTAGTATTGAGCTTCGCTCATTACATATATTTATGTGATTTACAAAACGATTTATATCAATATGATATGAATATATGTCATAGTGTAAATTAATGGCAAATACTGTTTCTGGCAAAACTTCTCTCTATTTTTCTTTTATACTGTTACCA